>CAUYON010092870.1:0-26269 GCA_963573935.1 Arctocebus calabarensis
TCACAGGGCACGATTCATATACATTCAGAAATATTTTGATCATACTGTTTCAGATAGCCTTCATGGCATTTCCTTGATCACTATATAAAGACATTAATACTCTACCTTTAATAAGTTTCACCAGTACCCTGCTAAGATGCACAGTAGGTGAGATCCCACCACATGCCCTCTCTCCTTCTACCAATTGTCCTCCCCCTCCCCTCACTTTCCCCTTTCCCTGTATTCCTATGCTATAAGTGGGTTTTAGCCTTCATATGAAAGCTATAAATTAGCTTCATATTAGGGCTGAGTATATTGGATACTTTTTCTTCCATTCTTGAGATACTTTGCTAAGAAGAACATGTTCCAGCTCCATCCATGTAAACACAAAAGAGGTAAAGTCTCCATCTAAGGTTGACCTTTTCAACAAGAAGCTAAAAGTCCAGATATCCATGAACACCAAGTGAGTAAAAGTTAGGGTTGGGTCTTCTCAGGAAAACACAAATCTTTACCAAAATGATTTGTGGGGTGCCACCCACTTTTCACAGATAGGGAGTGGGGTATTTTTAGCTGGAGGGTTGGGGGGGTTGCAATTTTCCCCAGCAAATAATTCTAGGTTGGCTCCAACAAACGTGGTTATTGAGGACTGAACAGGACCATGAACAAGTACAGATTTTTCCAGATTCATTTATTAATTCTACCTTTGGCACCATAAAACCAATCATCTACTTTGCCCAAAAAAGGTTGCCAAGAAAATTCACTGGCCACAACACTTAAAATGGAAGAAAAACAAACAAAAACAATTGCCTCGCATTAAAAGCATGTTCTGCGTTCCAAAATGGTTGGTTTTGATAGTTTAACATCTGTGTTAAAAAATATAAAAATATCCCTTTGACAAAAGAGGAAATGAATTGGCTGCTTCCTGTCCCACCCGCAAGGACTGAATCAGACCGTGCTGCGTTTCCCCAAAATAAACATGTACATTTAAAGTTTAACCGTCGCCGACCTTGCGGTGAATAAAGCGGATAGAATAATCAATTAATCCAATATCAGTCTTATGATGGAAAAACACACGTAAAAGAATGTTGATGAGAATGTCTTTTAGGAAGAGAAAAATAAACTTTCTGTCATCAAGAAATGGCAGTAATTTAGATGACAAGAGAGCCATGGTGAGCTCTATATTTCACAGAAACAAATGATAAGATGTCATAATAATAAGGGAACTGCAGAGTTATTTATGAAACTGTTACACTGAAAAAGAGACAGATAGCAAACTTCCTTGATAGGAAAAAAGGGTTTTTTAAAAATGAGGTTTTTAGAGAAAATTCACGGGTATACCAGCGACAAAGTTTCAGTTGGTTTGGTATAGACATGTGTAGAAAAACACATAGAAAATCAGTGTGATAAATGCACTTTCTCCCTACATTTTCTCCCATTACATGGATACCATCTTACAGGGAAGAGGATTTTGTTATTTTAATTCTAATTTGTAATTTTTTAAAAATTTTTCTTGTTTTTTTTTTTGAGATAGACTCTCACTTTATCCCCCTTGGTAGAGTGCTGTGGCATCACAGCTCACAGCAACCTCCAACTCCTGGGCTTGGGCGATTCTCCTGCCTCAGCCTCCCAAGTAGCTGGGACTACAAGCACCTGCCACAACGCCCAGCTATTTTTTGATGCAGTTGTCATTGTTGTTTAGCAGGCCCGGGTCAAGTTAGAACCCACCAGCGTTGGTGTATGAGGCCAGTGTTATAACCACTGTGCTATGGGCGCCGAGCCAGGATTTTGTTATTTTAATTTAACTAAAATTTATCTGTTTTTTCCCTTAATTTTTGAATTTTTGATTTGCCCTAAACAATGCAGAAGAATGTACTTTATACTTGATTAAATATGATTATTAGGTATAAAAATGGGTACTGATTTAGTACGCTTATTTTATCATGCTATATATATGCACACACATGCATAAAAGTATTTAATACATATATTCAATGTATATATACACATATATCTATAAAAATAAATGTGTTATGTATTTAGGTGTGTATATGCTATGGTTTGACAGTCCGTGGCCCTTCCAAATTCCTATGTTGACAACTTTCCGCTCAGGATTCCTGGTTCAAGATCCTAGCGTGGCAGGTGCTGTGAGTGGTGGGGACTCAGCTCCTGATTCATAGATGGCACCTTCTCACTGGGTCCTCACCTGGTGGTAGGGACCAGGGAGCTCTTTGCGATTCCTTTATAAAGACACTGAGGCTTATAGACAACAGATATTTATTGCTCACAACTCTGGAGGCTGAAGATCCCAGTGTGGCAGGTGCTGTATCTCGTGAGGACTCACTCCTGGTTCAAAGATGGGACCTTCTTGCTCTGTTCTCACATCATGGGAGGAGCAAGGGAGATCTCTGTGGTCCATTTTATAAGGACACTGAGGCTTACAAACAACACATAGGAAGTGCTCACTGTCCTGGAGTTCAAGATCCCAGCATGGCAGGTGCTGAGAGAGGTGGGGACTCAGCTCCTGGTTCATAGATGACACCTTCTCACTGTGTCCTCACATGATGGGAGGGAATAGGGACCTCTTTGGGGTCCCTTTATAAGGACACCAATCCCATCCATGAAGCTTCACCCTCATGACCTCATCACCTCTCAAAGCCCCCACCTCCTATGCCATCACTTTGAAGGTGATGATTTTAACTTTGGAAGAACACAAGCCACAGACCATAACAAAAGTACAATATAGCAAGTGAGCAAATCATATGAAAATGAAAAAAGGAGAGAAAATTTTAATTTAGTTGAGGAACTTGTTGCTAGGATTTCAGGAACAAAATATCTTTGAGCTGGGACCGCCAGTGTGAGGGAATTCAGCCCATGGAGATGGGGCCAAAGAGGAAAATTAGAGTGACATGTAGCAGAAGAGGAGAAGGCGGAGAAAGCACTGAAGAGAAACAGGAGGAAAAACAGAAGTCAGTCTGGAGTGAGAGGAGATGCAGAAAGGTCGACGGAGGTCACTGATCTCCTTGTCACTGTCGATAAGCTGTGCTGTTTGTCTGACCTGGGATGGAATTCCAAAGCAATCACTCTTGAGTTTGGACACGTTTCTCAGTTCCTATAAGGCTAATGTTTTAATTTTTTACAATTTCTTTCCACAGTTATTTTCACTATTCAGAGTGGTTTGCATAGAACAAAAAATTTTTTTAAATTATTTCATAGTTTTACACAGGTGCACCTATTTTGGTTACATATTGTGCTTTTGACATTTTAATTTATAACTGTGCCCTTCACCCATTACACCTGTTAAATGTGATTTTACTCAAACACTCCTTCCCCCTCCCACCTACTTGATTTTCATAGTTTTGCTTCCATATGTATGTACAAATAAATATTGATTAACTAGTTCCATTTTAGGGCTAAATATATGTGGTATTTATTTTCCATTCTTATAATACTTCTTTTAGGAATTGTTCTCCAGTTCCTTCCAGGTTCCTACAAAAGATACTCAATCACCTATTGGTGTCTCAGGCCTGTAATCCCAACACTCTGAGAGGTTGAGGCAGATTACTTAAACTCAGAAGTTGGAGACTTGCTTGAGAAAGAGCAAGAGTTTGTCTCCACGAAAAATAAAATAAAATAAAAATAGCTAGGCATTGTGGTGGGCACCCGCACTCCTAGGTACTTGGGAGGCTGAGGCAGGAGGATCACTTGAGCTCAGGAATCTAAGGTTGCTGTGAGCTATGATGACATTGAACTCTACCCAGGGCAACAGAGACTCTGTCTCAACAAAATAAAACAAAACAAACAAAAAGAAGGAAACGAGTAAATTCTTAAAAGTCATGTAAAATGCTTAGCATGCTAATTATCACACAACGTGTTCTTCAGAAAATAATCAAACACACAAAAACTCTGAACACATGGAATTGATTCACGGCCTAAAGAATGAGTGATATATAATTATAGAAGTTTACAAACATAACATTTGTGGATAGCCTGTGGTTGCTTTCTAAGTACAGCTGAATTCTATTTTTGTGAATTTATCTACTCTCTAAAATTTTGCAACCCCCCACATCGAGACTTCAAGGATGCAGTCATTTTCAGGCTGGTATAAAGGAGGAAGAAATTTATATCATCCAACGTGCACGTTCCCAGCTGTGTCAGCTCTCGGACTGTGTAAACAAGTGTCATTTTCATTGTCTATTCAGTGCCTGTGCTTTGCATATTTGTGCATCTTCTTGGTGATTTTGCTGGTTGAAACAGCCACAGGAGAATCCTCAAAGAAATAAAGTTAACCTTCCATTTGATCCTGCAATCCCATTACTACAGGTCTACCCAGGAGAACAAAAATCACTTTACCACAAAGACATTTGCACAAGAATATTTATTGCAGCTCAATTCATGATTGCCAAGTCATGCAAGCAACCCAAATGCGTGTCAACCCATGAATGGATCAATAAACTGTGGTGTATGTACACCATGGAATACTGTTCAGCCATAAGAAAATACGGAGACTTTACATCTTTTATATTTACCTAGATGGAGTTGAAACATGTTCTCAGTAAAGTATCACAAGAATGGAAAAATAAATATCTGATCTACTCAATACTAATATGGCATCAAGATATAAACAATTACATCATCATATGAACAATAAAACACAAATATAGTCTAGTAAAGGGGCACAGGGAGGAAGAAGATGGAAGGTGGGGGGAGGATGATTGACAGAATGAGAGAAGGCATATGGTGGGATCTTCCCTGATGGGCATGATGTGAGGGTGTTCAGGATATCCCCTGAGTAATGGGTTCTTTTACAACTGGAACTTCACCTTGGAAATGAGAACAAAGTTATTTAAAAATGTGTACTCTCATATTAATTTGAAATTTAAGTAAGTAAATAAGTAAATAATAGAAATAGAACTGAGACAGTCCCAGCAACCAAGATGAAAAACTGTCTTGTGTCCCTAAGCACAAGGAAGATAGAATACGCAATGCCATGGAAATCTGTGTGTTACAGTAACAACACTCAGGGCATAAGTCATAGTGCTGCTGGCACAATGTAATTCAGTCAGTGATATCTATTCAATGAGGCATTTCTTTGTGTTTTTGGTTTTTTTTTTGGCAGAGTTTAGCCGGGGCTGGGTTTGAACCTGCCACCTCCAGCATATGAGGCCAGCGCCCTACTCCTTTGAGCCACAGGTGCCACCCTCAATGAGGCATTTCTAAACAGAAGCATGCAGAATGCAAGGTTATATATTGATTGGTTGATGAAAACCTTGTGAGCAGACATCATAGAAACCTAATCTTGTGTTTCCCCCAGGAGCAGTAGCTCCAACCCAGGAATGAATTAATAATCTGTGATATATGTACGTATACCATGGAATACTACTCAGGCATTAAAGGAGATGGAGACTTTACACCTTTTATGTTAAACTGTACTGAAGTAGAACGCATTCTTCTTATCAGTATTACAAGAATAGAGCATCAAGAATCCAGTGTATTCAACTCTAATATAAAGGCAGTAGATGATCTAATACAATGTGGCAGGGTAAGGGATCAGGGAGAGGGGAAGAAGGGGGGTCATGGTGCATAGCACACCTTTTGGGGGCACGACACAATTATAAGAGAGACTTTACCTAATAAACACAATCTGTGTAACCTAATTTTTTATATCCTCAATGAATTCCAAACAATAAAGAATAAAAAGAATTTACTAATTCTGGCCTGTAATGTTAGCACTCCAGGAGGAGAAGGCAGGTGGATTGCCTGAGCTCAGGAGTTTGAGGCCAACTCGGAGCAAGAGTGAGACCCTGTCTCTATAAAAAAGAGAAAAATGAAAAAGCCAGGCATTGTGGCAGGTGTTTGCAGCCCCAGTTACTTGGGAGGCTGAAGCAAGAGAATTTCTTAAGCCCAAGAATTTGAGGCTGCTGTGAGCTATGATGCCATAGCACTCTACCAGACACTGTGAGACTCTGTCTCAAAAAAAAAAAAAAAGAAAAAAGAAAAAGAAAAAAGTTTACTAATTCAGTATTTATGATGACTTTATAGAACATAACTGCCATGAATACTGAGAATTGAATGTAATTTCAATTTTTAGTTCTACAGAATGATGGCACTAGTTGGGTTGGCTCATTTCTGGATTGGTGATTTTTGTCCCAATGCTGAGCTCATCATGGTGATTTGATTAGCATTAGATCAATAAATCAAGTAGATGAACCACCCGGCTTCATTACTTAATGCTGTGCATAAGCTGTCATATTTAGTAAGGAAGAGCAACATAGAAATAAAATGAATAAAATGTCTGTTCTAAGTTATGGTAGAATGTAACATCAAATGCCCAAAGAGGAACAAGAATTATAATTAATCTCCCCAAATCATGTTCACTGGTAGTCTAGGAAGGCAGTCGTGTATGTGACTAAAGTTGATTTTGCCCAAATGTCTGTTCCAATCAGTAGAGTTAATGACTACCGCAAAACCTTAAATGTGTATACACTTCCCATATTAGTCTCCTGTGGCTGTTGCAACAAATCACTCCAATTTGGGTAGAAGAAGACAGCGGGGATTCGTTCTTTCACATTTCTGGAAGCAGATGCCCAATGTCAAGTTGTTGGCAGAAAGGTTCTTTCTCTGGGGGTTGAGAGGGAGAAATCTATTTTTTTCTTCTTCTATCTTCTGTTTCCTGTAGTGATTCTGTGACTGTGACCACATTACCCCAGTGTCTGCCTCCATGATCACCTTGCCTTCCCTCTTTCATCTGCTTTGTTCCTTGTGTGTATTTTATAAGGATTTAAGGCCACCTGGATCATCTGAGATGATCACATCTCACAATTATTAAATTGTTACATCTGCAGAGACCCTATTGCCCTAAATAGCCATATTTGCCTTAGCTTAGTTGAGGCTGCTGTAACAAAATACTGCAGAAGAGAGGAACACTTTTACACTGCTGGTGGGACTGAAAACTAACACAGTCTCTTTGGAAAGATGTATAGAGAACCCTGAAAAGAGCTCAAAATAACCTTCCATTTGATCCTGCAATCCCATTACTAGGCATTTTCCCAGAAGAAAAAAAATCATTTTATCAAAAGGACATTTGCACCAGACTGTTTATCACAGTTCAATTTATGATTGCCAAGTCATGGAAACAACTTAAATGTTCTAAATTCAAGAATGGATTAACAAATTATGGCATATGCACACCATGGAATACTATCTAGCCATTAAAAAGATGGTGACTTCGCATCTTTTGTAATATTCTGGATGGAGTTGAAATACATTCTTCTTAGTAAAGTATCACAAGACTGGAAAGCAATTATCCAATGTTCTCAATAGTAATATGAAGCCAGTGGATGATCTGATGCACACCTTCATAAGAGAAATATTCATTTCAATTCAAGTTGGGGGGACAATGATGAATGAGGGTAGGGAAGCTCTCACTGAATGGGCACAGGTGGGAGTGTTTGCCACATCTTTTGTATGTGGGACATAAGCCCAAGAGGGACTCTACCAAACAAAATGAAATATTTGAACCTTTTTTTTTTTGTACCCTCTCATTACTCTGAAATAAATTTACTTAAAAAAAAAACCATAACCTGGGTGGCTAAAACGACAAATAGGGCTAGGGCTCCCAGTTGTCATCGGATGAACCAAGATATTGCTGAGAGTTCTGCAGGCTGGGATGACCCAGGCGTTGGCAGATCAGATCTGGTATCTACTGAGAGCCTCATTCCAGGTTTTCACCTCCACTCTGCGTCTCCACATGATGAAGAGAGAAAGACGGGCATTGGTCCCATCATAGGACACCACCATCGTGACCTCATCTGAATCTAATCACCTCTCAAAGACATCATCTCCTAAATCCATTCCACTGTGGGGGTCAGGGCTTCTATCTATGGATTCAGAGGGCACAGACATCTCGGCTATTCAGATCGGGGATTAGAACATGGGCATGTGTTTGGAGGGCCACCATCTGAGTCACGGCCCTCCTATGCAGAGAAGCACGGGATCAGAAAAAAGAGCAGATCACATTCTGACTCTACACAGGAGCGGGGAACACAGCCACATGCGTATCTGGGGACATGAGACACCTTGAACTGAGCTGTCCCCCCCGGCAACTTGGGAGGATTCGATTTCAGTGGTGTGGAAAATCCCAATCCTGGCCTGCTCCCGGAATTGAGCTAAAATGTCATGAGTTCTACAAAAGGTCACACCGTGACTATGACAGGAAGATGAAATGGGCTGATGCAAAAATTTGCATTAAGTTGAAACATTATGAAAACGCATGGAGGATTCTTCCTATCAACTGGGCCTCAGAATCACGGCCGACAGACAGGCGACATAAATCACAAAATATTTATCAAAGAATGATTGGACCAGCTCAACACCCAGAATCTCAACTCTGCTTCTTTTAATAGCTTCCCAACAGCTAGCAGGATATCTCTCTCTGTCTCTCTCTCCCCCGTCAATTTCTGTCTTTCTCAAACACAAACATATACACTTTCGTCTCTCTTTACTCCTTTGTCACTTTCCCTCTCTCTCTTTTTCCCTGTCTGTCTCTCACACACACTCACTTTTTCTGTCTTTCTCTCTCTCTCAATCTCATGCACACACACACCAGACTGTCTTTGTCACTTTCAAAACTTTCTTTCTGCCTCTGTTTCTCTCCCTCCCTCTCTCTCTTTCTACTTCTCTGTCTCTTCCTCTCTCTATTTTTGTCTTTATATCTTTCCCTCTTTCTTTCTCCCTTTGTCTCTCTGTTCCTCTCGCTCTATCTCTTTCTCGCTCTCTCTCCCATCTTTATCTCTTTCTACTTTTCTTTCTCCTTCTCTCTCTCTCTCGCTTTCTCTCTCCCTCCTCCTGTCTCTCTCTTTCTCTTTTTCTCTCTCATACACATAGACTCCCTTATTCTTCCCTTTGCTTTCTCTTTTACTGTTTATCTCTCTCTCCCTCTTTCTCTCTTTCTCATTCAAAAACATACACTCTTTCTCATCTGACTTTGTCTCTTGTCCTCTCTCCATATCATTTTCTCTCTCATTCTCTCTCTCAAACACACGCTTTCTCTCTCTCTCTCTCTCTCTCTCTCTCTCCCCCTCCCTCCCTCTCCCGCTCACATACATACACAACCCCAACAACCAGGTAATCTAAAACTCCCTCTCATGACACTAAGCAAACTCCTCCACATGCAGAAACCCAGCCAGCCCTGAGCTGACATCTGTGTCCTGCAGACAAGCTCTGACCTGACGTGGGCTGGGTCAATCCCGCCATCCCTGCCCGTCTCAAGTTCACCACACTGGCCGCCAGCCCTGACTGGCTCAATGCATGGCTTTACCTTTCTATGTCTGCTTTGCTCAATTTGAAGAATCTCTGGTCTTCTCATTATGTAAATTTTAATGCAAACTTAGAGCTTTAATTAATGCCTGTTCCTCCAAAAATATCTCCTAATCACTCCACCCCACCATGGAGTCTGTTTATCCTTCTGTTACTGATCTCATATTCTTTTATCTGTTGCTGGCTATACAAACACCTCTTTTTTCCAGCTAGATTCCAAGATGCTGAAAGATAGCAGTTCTTTCTTCTTCTCTTTGTGACCTCGGCTCTTACCACATATATTTTTGTGGTTTGCACAAGTAGTATCTTTACATGCATGTGCCCTGGGTTACACAGCTTGCCTTTCTCCTGGGGGAACTAGAAGACAGTAGAATTCAATTAGAAACATTAGCAGCTGGAATGAAGAGGGCTTTTCATATTAACCAAAAATAAGCATGACTTCACTCCCGGGAGCAGCCACCCCAGAGCTAAATTTAGCACATGTAAGGAGCAGAGACGTGGGCCACACTTGCAACGGGCGTTCCTGACAGGCTGGTGGTGCCCAGGCAGCTCTCGGAACCTCACCCATTGGCACTCACACACAGTATGGGGCATTTACAGCAGCCTGGATAACAGCGGCTGTGAATTAAGGGAACGAATCTACACTCTAGCCTTGGCTAAAACCCAAAGCTGTGAAAGTACATGGCTTGTGAAGAGCTGAACACTGTGGCTTTCTGGGTTGCAAGAGCTGTTTCCTTCCATGTAGATGTCATGATCAGTTGTGGATTGAACAGAAAGTACCCTCAAAATCAAAGAGGGAACCAGGATGCAGGCAGATGATCCCATGACACCCCCAGAATGGTTTTTGTGTGTTGTTTTTTTTTAAGACAGAGTCTCACTATGTAGAGTGCTGTGGCATCCACAGCTCACAGCAACCTCCAACTCCTGGGCCCAAGCAATTCTCTTACCTCAGCTTCCCAAGTAGCTGAGACTAAGGCAATCACCACAACACCTGGGTATTTTTTGGTTGTAGTTGGCCTAGGCACCCATCACAACATCCAGCTATTTTTTGGTTGTGGTTGACCCGAGGTGGATTACAACCCACAGCTCAGGTGTATGTGGCTGGTGCCCTAGCTGCTGAGCTACAGGTGCTGAACCCCCACAATGTTGATAGTGTTTATACCTGCACACATCCAAGCAATATGAATGTGCCATGTGTATACACATGTACCATATATTTACGAACATAGGCACTGTATACAGATATGCACGCACACTATATATGCACAGATATAATACATACACACCCATACCCACATATGCACTACATAGACACACATATGTATGTCCCTTCTATATACAGAAACACAATATCAACTCCAGGATTTTATGTACATATATAATAGCATCTGTATGGAACAGTATATTTGTGTGTGTGCATAGATGTATGCATATACATTCATGTTTGTACAAATTCCAATTTATATATCGATTTGTGGTTCCAAATAAAGTTCTGAAATCCTGCTCAGGGAAGATTTGTGGAAGGAGATAATGAAAATGGCGTCATGTTAAAAGCTTTAGGGGCTGAAGTCAGGTCAGGTCATTCCCAAGTTTGAATGGAAAAAAAATGATGCTACCCTTGGGGAAAGAACATTGGGACAGCCGTGTAATATATAACTAGATATATATTCTAGTTCAACTCTCCATGGTTGGAAGAGTCCTCTGGCTGGTTTATGCTCTGCCTGCCTGTGACGGCAAAAAGAAAAAGAAAAAAGAGTGGGCTGTATTTAGGCACCAGTCTTAAACTTGGGAAAGAGCCAAATTATGTGAATTCAATCCCTCTGGCTAGGTAGGAACAAGATGAATGGTCTTTATTATGTTCTGGAGGGCTTCTGTTTTCTCTCTGCATTTTCCGTTTATGGAAATGACCTCCTGTGATTAGTCTAGCACAGCAGAATTGAATACTAAGTTTATTTAGATTGGCCCTTATTCAAAGGGCTTATTTATTGAAATGTCAAAGAAATTTCCATTAAAGTTTATTGTAGCTGAAAGGCAATCCCACACACACCCCATAAGAGATGTTATCATAATATATAACCATAAGGGGAGGTGGAGATTTTCCTCTGGGTATGAGACAGAACAATCATCCCCCTGATGCCATAATTGGCCACCCCATGATGTCACAATTGGCTATACCCATGATGTCACAATTGGCCACCCCATGATGCCATAATTTGCCATCCCATGATGTCATAATTGGTTATCCCCATGATGTCATAATTTACCACCTCTATGATGTCATAATCAGCCATCCCCATGATGTCATAATTGGCCAGGAGCCATTCTAATGACTATTACAGGTGTGCTCCCTTCAAATCCCGGACACATTGCATGCAAAGCTCTGTGAATGATGGAAACCAGGTGTGTCCCTTAGGATTCCAGTAAATGAAAATTGTGGCCGGTGGCGTGTGGCTTGAGCCCATGAGATCCTTTTCCCCATCACATGTCTGCCATCCATGTGCCATCCCTCTTCGGCCTGTTACCACGCCCATCACAGAAGGCTGGGTCTCTAATTCCCTGCAGCAATGAATTGAGGGCTGGAGGGAATGAAAGAACAAGCAGATAGGTCACACAAGACCTCTTTGTGTACATCAGGCTCTGCTGAGTTTGGAGAATGAGAGAAAGATGAACAGCAAAGCGATGCAAATGATTAAAAATGCAACATGACTATTTTCTCCCTTCAGCTTATTTTAGCCTCGTGACAACTGACCATTGGTCCTTGGCCCTACAGTGTGCAGAGGCCCCTTGCATCACTCTTTCTGCCTCCCACCCCCTACAAAGCAGGAACAAAACAAAACAAACACAAAACAATACCCCAGAGACTTCCCACTCTATTCTCACATCTGTATGTTCCTTCCTACTCAACATGTTATAGTTTTATACCCACATGGTTCCCAAAACAGGGTTTCATAACTTCGGCACTTGTGACATTTGGGGCTGGAAGACTGTGGGGGCATGTCCTGTGCCCTGTGGGGTGTCAAGCCGGGTGCCTGCGCCCCAGATATTAGCAGCACCGGCTCCCTCTCACCAGGGGTGGTAACTAAAGATGGCCCAAGATGTTGTCAAATATTCACTAGCCACAGAACAGCCTGTGGCTGAGAATCATTGCCACAGACAGGCAGAAAGATGGGTAGAGACAAAGAAAGAGAGAAAGGGATAGGAAGGGGGAGAGAGTGACAGAGATAATGTTAGATCTCATTAAACACAAGATAAATTAGATAGATAACAGATACATAGATGATAGATGGGTGTGATTGTTACATACATTATACAGAATAGACAATTGATAGCGAAATACAATGTCTAGATCGATGACGGAAAGATGAGTATATAGGTAAATAGACATAAATTAGATTTCATTACAGTAGACAGATGGATAGACCAGATTATAGATAAAGAGATGATAGATGGGTATGATTTTTAGATTAGACTAGATAGAAAACATAGGTGATTGATGGACAAATAAGATAGCTATATAGATGATTGGTAGATGATAGGTAGATTAGATTTAGTTACAGTAGATAAATAGATTCAACAGATCACATATAATAGATGACAGGACAGAGGATAGGTGACTATAATAGATTAGATAGAGTGGATAGATTGACATAATACCTGGATAGGTAATTGATAGACAAACTTCTAGAAAGAATAGATAGGTGATAGATAGATAGTTAGATGGAAGAGGTAGATGGATGGATGGATACATAGGTAGGTAGGTAGGTAGAAGGATGAACAGATTAATGGGTGGATAGATAGATAGATCAAAGAGATGGATGGATAGATGGATGGATGGATGGATGGATGGATGGATGGATGGATGGATGGATAGATGGATGGATGGATAGATAGATACATAGACAGATAGATAAGATGGATGGATGGATAGATAGGTAGGTAGATAGAAGGATGGACAGATGAATGGGTGGATAGATAGATCAAAGAGATGGATGGATGGATAGATAGATAGATAGACTGGATGGATAGATGGATAGATAGATAGATAGACTGGATGGATGGATAGATAGATAGATAGATAGATAGACTGGATGGATGGATGGATGGATGGATAGATAGATAGAGAGAGAGAGAGAGAGAGAAGACGGATGGATGGATAGATAGGTAGGTAGATAGAAGGATGGACAGATGAATGGGTGGATAGATAGATAGATCAAAGAGATGGATGGATGGATGGATGGATGGATGGATGGATGGATGGATGGATGGATGGATGGATGGATAGATAGATAGATAGATAGATAGATAGATAGATAGACAGATAGATAAGATGGATGGATGGATAGAAAGGTAGGTAGATAGAAGGATGGACAGATGAATGGGTGGATAGATAGATATATCAAAGAGATGGATGGATGGATAGGTGGATGGATAGATAGATAAATAGATAGATAGATAGATAGATAGATAGATAGATAGATAGATAGATAGATAGATAAGATGGATGGATGGATACATAGGTAGGTAGACAGAAGGATGGATAGATGAATGGGTGGATAGATAGATCAAAGAGATGGATGGATGGATAGGTAGATAGATAGATAGACAGACAGATAGATAAGATGGATGGATGGATAGATAGGTAGGTAGACAGAAGGATGGATAGATGAATGGGTGGATATATAGATCAAAGAGATGGATGGATGGATAGATAGATAGGTAGATAGATGGAAGAGGTGGATTGTTGGACAGAAGATGGATGGATGGATGGATGGATGGATGGATGGATGGATGGATGGATAGATAGATAGATAGATAGACAGATAGATAAGATGGATGGATGGATAGATAGATAGATAGATAGATAGATAGATAGATAGACAGACAGACAAAGATAGGTACGTAGATAAGTGAATAGATAACCTCTCATGCTAGCAGAAGGTTTCTCAGGCTTAGCACAGTTGACACTGGGGACTGGAGGACTCTCTTGTGGGCTGTGGTCCTGTGAACTGTGGGGTGTTGAGCAGGGTTCCTGTACCCTATGCACCAGGTGACAGTGACAACGCCTCATTGTAATGACCAAAGGACATTGCCAGACTTTGCCAGGCAACCCCCCGGAGAAGCAAAATCTCCAAACTCTCATTCTCCAAACTCTCGGCACAGCCTGGGGCACACAAGGAGGTCTTGTGTGACCTATTTGGTTTGTTCTTTCCTTCCCTTGGGTCCTCAACTCATTTCTGGAGGAAATGGAATGAAATGGTCCTCAACTCTCATTTCTGGAGAGTCAGGCTTCCGTGACTGATGTTGCAACGAGCGGAAGAGGGTGGCACGGGGCTGGTGGGGACATGGTAAGGGGCAGGACCTCGTGCGTGCTGCCCATTGCTTTACAACTCATCCAGCTCTTTTACTAGTCATACGTAGCTTCCATCTGACCCTTTCATTCCTTTTCTCAAACTTGTAGCCCAAACTGTTTCCATCCTTTTGATCAAATTGATGACGTTGCAAATGTCATCAACAGTCTGCTTCATTTGCCAACGAAGGAATCACATCAGGGGAGCTCCCGCCCTTTTCATTTTGTTTTAATTTTCTACATTACTCGTTCTGATTTTGCATAGTGACAAACACTTCCAAATCAGGCCTGCGTTTGAATACGTGTTGCTGAAAGAATTAAAAATTTCCACTCAACACATGTCGTAAAGCCACATGCGTGCACAACTGGGAACTGATCAAAGTTCCTTAGTTCCTTAAAAATTGTCAGCTAAACACACACACACACACACACATACACGCACAGGCTGACAATGAAGTTTGCAAATCCCTCCTAGAAAAAGTGCTGCATACCTGATTGTCAAATATCACTACAGTCAACCGATGACCAGCAGGTGTGCCTTGAAGGTGACCATAGCAACATTCAGCAATGAAGAATATAGTCCATTTTCTAGGATGAGTTCTCAAAATTAATTGCCAACCTCCAGTAATGGCCTCTGATGGCCATTCCAGAAAAAGAGTTCCAAGGTTGCTTTGAAGTGTAAATTAGATGCTGGCATCAGTGCACAGCTCCCCAAGAGGAGTACCCTGAAGGTGACCACAGTAAAATTTGCCAAAGAGCTGCATAGCATTCTTTATATGATAAGTTCATGCACTTAATTGTCAACCTCATAGGACTATGGCTGTTCTGCACATTCCAGAAAAAGAGTTCCAAAATTGCTCTGAAGGGCGGACTAGGCACTGGCATCGGTGCACAGCTTCCCAGGGGGAGAACCTCAAAGGTGAAGATAATGATCTTAGTCAATGATGAGGTATGCAGCACTTTTTCTAGGATGAGTTCTCGGACTTAATTGTCAACCTCATAGTCAACCTCTGACAGCCATGGCAGAAAAAGAGTTCATAGCTTCCCAAGGACAGTGCCTGGAAGGTGACCGTACTGATGCTCGGCAAAGAGGTGTGTGGTACTTTTTTTAGGGCGACCTCAAGAACTTAACTGTGCAAACTCATATGTAAATATGAGGCTCTCTTTTTACTGAGAAACTCAGACGTGATTCTTAATGCTGACACCCCCCTCTCCTAACTTCTTCCAGCATAAAAGAAACCCACAGTCCTTGAGTTAAACCCACGTGACAATACAGGGCAGATTCCTGGGTCTATTTACTAACCACAAATTACAATGGGGAGTTGGAAATTATGCCTTCAGCCTACAGGGGTCACCAAATTGAGTAATGCAACCCCCAAAACAGCTCATTCTGCAATTTACCAATGTGCGTTTATATTTATCAGACACCTGTGTGTGTGTGTACATACAGTGTCCATTTTTATAGCTTTAAATAAGACAACACTTTGTTGGGTGACTATTTTTCCACAAAAGAAGATTGTTGCATTGAGATTTGGGGAGGTTTGAGAGAGTAACACCCAATCTCATTTTATTCCTGTGCAAATGAGGCTTAGATGAAGTACAGGTGTCGAAGAACCCACCGCAAGGTGGGGAAAGTCTTATTTCCCCGTTAGGTTACAATCTACTGGTAATACAAAGGGTAAGACAAGTTCTCAGACCCATCTGGATGCTTGCAAGGCTAACAACAAGTCACTGATTCTGAAATAAGTCTCATTTCATCTGTGTGGAGGCCTGTGCCCTCAGCTGGCTGTGATTCCATAAAATATAAAACATCATTGCACCCAAAATCTTGCAGCCAAAGCATCTGATAACCTTTATGTAATACAAGAAAAAATATATATACACTCCACAGGTATATACATTCCTATACATTCAAGAGGTAGGACAATTAATTTCTTGCGTTCATTGTGGGAAAAGCGCTACATTACTAGGTCACCTTGGCCATCTGGTGACTGTCATGATATTCGATGAGGTAGGTAGCCCTCTTTCTACAACAAAGTCAATTGTCCACCTCGTACAATGATTGTCCTATTGGCCATTCCTGAGAAAGAGTTCCAAGGTTGCATTGACGAGTGAACTTGGGGTTGTCACAGGTGCACCTTGAAGGTGACCCCAGTGATATTCGTCCACGAGGGGTGTCATACTTTTCCTAGGATGAGTTCGCAGACTTCATTGCTCAGCCTCATGTAATCTGAATGGATATGTCTGAAATGTAATCTCAACAGAGAACGAAAAATTTAAAAGGATGAAACCTTCCCATGTTATCATTTCTGGGGTGAACCCAGAACCAGGAAGCTATAAGTTGGTTCCGTCCTAAGTGTTGAGTGGGTTGAAGCATCTAGTCCTTTTGACATTTTTTCCCAGGAATGGATAATGTTCCTTATAGCTAACCCCTCAGGGAAGTCACGGTCAACAAATACAACAAATGAACTGGGCCATTAGCCCTGACCCTTGGCTGCAAACCTTTTTGGTGTGTCAAGCTGAAAGTGAGCCCTCCCCCTCCAGCATTCTCCGTTTTGAAACCCAAAATTGACTTTCAACATGGGTAAAACTCAAGCTGACTCTCGCTGTGTTATATACCCTCTGGTAAATTTGCTCATTTGAAGAGTTGAGCGTAAGCAGGTCGAATCTATACTTTGCAGAACGCTTATACATTCAGCTGTGTCTGCAGAAGCCATCAGGAAATGCTTTATTTTGGGAAGTGGCTGCACAGGACCCTGATATTAAATACGTCCTGTGCGGATGTTATTATGAACTTAAAATGTGTCTGGTTTGGCCAAATGACAGTGCTCTCAAGGTCTTTTGCGTGGTGCAGAGTGGATGGGAAACTCTTACATTGTTTGTGGTGTTTGCAACATTGTCCCCCGCTGAGTTACATTTATCTGTGACATACGATTAAAGTGTCATTATGCCTGTACACTTCTCTGACTGGGTTGCGCCAGCTAGTGTCAGGGCAGGTGGAGAGGCTCAAAGCCGCTCGAATTCTGCCGCCAGATTAATCTCGTAAAAATACCATGTTGTTGACCTTCAGCTAAGAAAAGCCGTTAATCACCAACTTGCAAGAACCGGATGAAATAAAATTACACAGCTGTTTCATTCAAGAAAGTAAGACCTAAATCATCCTCTTTCCCCCTAAACAAATATTATGACCCTGGCTGTGTTTGTCAATCATTAGTGCTACACGCTGGGAATATCTTGGCTTTGCAAACTCACCCTCCCCTTTGAGAAATGTATGAATGCAATGGGTTTCTTTGTTATCTTCTTGGAGAATTTTTCTCTTTCATTTCTTCCCCTTAAAGTTTCAATGAATGGAAGGGGGTGTCTTATCTTACACAGCACAGCAGAATTTAATATAAATGCTATTTACGTTGGCTGTTATTCAAGAGGGTTTATTTATTGAAATGTCAGAACAATTTCCTGTAAGGTTATTTCAGCTGGCAGGCAAGCCCTCAACATATAATCACAGGTCAAAACGACTCTAAGATATCACCTTACCCCAGCAACATTAGCCCACTTCACTGAGTCCCAAAACACCAGATGCTGGCGTGGACGTGGAGAGAAGGGGACATTTCTACACTGCTGGTGGGATTGCAAACAATACAGCCCTTTTGGAGAGAAGTATAGAGAATCCTCAAAGATCTGAATGTAGACCTTGCATTTAATCCTTCATCCCATTACTAGGAAGCCGCCCAGAAGAACAAAAATCATTTTACCACAAAAAACATTTGCACTAGATTGTTTTTCACAGCTCAATTTATAATTGCCAAGTCAAGGAAGCAACCTCAGGGGTCATCAACCCATGAATGGATCAACAAACTGTGGTACATGTACACCATGGGGTATTATTCAGCCATTAAAAATGATGGAGACTTTACAACTTTTGCATTCTCCTGGATGGAGTTGAAATACATTCTTCTTAGCCAAGTATCACAAAAATGGAAAGATAAATATTCAATGTACTCCATACTAATATGAAATTAATATATAAACACTTACATGTTCCTAAGAACAATAAAGGCTTGGCGCCCATAGTACAGTGGTTGTGGCACTGGCCACATGCACCAAGGCTGGCAGGTTCGAATGCAGCCCAGGCCGGCTAAACACCAATGACAACGTCAACAAAAAAATACTCAGACATTGTAGTGGGCACCTGTAGTCCCAGCTACTTGGGAGGCTGAGAATCTCTGGAGCCCAAGAGTTTGAGTTGCTGTGAGCTGTGATGCCACTGCACTCTACCGAGGGTGTCATAGTGAGACTCTGTATCAAAAAGAAAAATTTAAGCCCATCTAGGAACCAAAAATAAAATCATTAAAATCTAAAAAAACCAAATTTGGTCGAGAGGACTATGGAAAAAAAAAAAAAAAAAAGCTTGGCACTTGTAGCTCAGTGGCTAGGGCACCAGCTACATACATCAGAGCTGACGGGTTCAAATACAGCCTGTGCCTACCAAACAACAATGACCACTACAACCAAAAAATAGCTGGGCATTGTGCAGGTGCCTGTAGTCCCAGCTACTTGGGAGGCTGAGGCAAGGTAATCACTGAAGCCCAAGAGTTTGAGTTGCTGTGAGCTGTGATGCCATGGCACTCTACCCAGGGTGACAGCTTGAGACTCTGTCTCAAAAAAAAAAAAAAAAAAAGGCTTGGTGCCCGTAGCACAGTGGTTACAGCGCCAGCCACATGCTCCCAGGCCAGCTAACCAACAATGACAACTGCAACAACAAAAAAAATAGTGGGGTGTTGTTGTGGGCACCTATATTTCCAGCTACTTGGGAAGGTAAGGCAAGAAAATAGCTTAAGCCCAAGAGTTGGAGGTTGCTGGAAGCTGTGATGCCACAGCACTCTACCCAGGGGGACAGCTTGGGTAGAAAAAAATAAAAAAAAAAAAGCCGGCTCATCAGGGGGCGGCGCCTGTGGCTCAAAGGAGTAGGGCACCAACCCCATATGCCGGAGGTGGCAGGTTCAAACCCAGCCCCGGCCCAAAACTGCAGAAAAAAAAAATGTCGGCTCATCAAGGAAGTAAGGCCCTGGCCCCATATGCCAGAGGTGGCAGGTTCAAACCCAGCCCCAGGGCTTGTTATAAACAACAATGACAACTACAACAAAAAAATAGCTGGGTGTTGTGGCGGGTGCCTGTAGTCCCAGCTACTTGGGAGGCTGAGGCAAGAGAATCACTGAAGCACAAAAGTTTGAGGTTGAGGTGAGCTGTGATGCCACGGCTCTGTACAGAGGGTGACATGAGAATCTGTCTCAAAAAAAAAAAAAAAAAAAACTTCCAAAGAGTAGACTATCTCAGTACCCCCATCACACCCAGAAGATAACTACTGGACACCAAGAGGAAAGCATACCAGCTTCACACCCCACCCCTACTCCACAAGACAGGTGAAAACAACTGAGCGATTTACCACCAAGGCCACGCTTACTCTTTCCTGCATAAGCTAACAGAAAGATTACAAACCAGTTTGAATTTCAGGATCCCTTTGCTTTCCAATTCCCTCTCCCCTATCAGTGAAGCATTAGGAACACCAGTTTTGATGTCTTGATCACAGAAGTCACCCAAAGAGGAGACCAAGGCAGAACAACTGTGTCAGTGGCAAAGCAAGAAAGACGTACCTCTTCTGCTACAGTCCAGGGGTGTTGCACATTGGAAGAGTTGTCTTGGGCCACATATTAAATACACAAACACTAACAAAAGCTGACTGGCAAAATGTCCACGTACACTTTTTGTGATATCCAACACCGATCTGTGTAATGCAACACAGATAAGCAAAAAAAGTCCTCACAAAGTCAGCATGCGGCCCACGGGCCACAAATTGGACACTCCTGTCACAGAGGCTGCTTCAGCCACCACAGGTGAGTTAATCCATGAAGGATCCAGAATGGCCATGCAGCTTCCATAAAAGTCCTACCCTCAGGCGGCGCCTGTGGCTCAGCAAGTAGGGCGCCGGCCCCATATACTGAAGGTGGTGAGTTCAAACCCAGCCTCAGCCGAACTGCAAAACCAAAAAATAGCTGGGCGTGTGGCCGGCGCCTATAGTCCCAGCTATTCGAGAGGCTGAGGCAAGAGAATCACCTAAGCCCAGGAGTTGGAGGTTACTGTGAGCTGTGTGATGCCAGGGCACTCTACCGAGGGTGATAAAAAAAACTCTGTCTCTACAAAAAAATAAAAAATAAAGTCCTACCCTCCCAAGGAAACTCAAAAAGAGGCTCAACCTTTGCCCAGGGCAGTTGCTTCCTCCCATCATATAAGACCAAGCCAAGAAAAGGTCTCATTCTCTTCCCTGTAGCCTACTGCAGAGCCCCTCCCTGCACGGCAAGGGAGTCTACCCCATAGGAAGAGCATCACTGAAGTCAGCCAGGAGGCTGTCGCTCTCGGGTGCCCATCTTCAGAAGCCCCTGGCAGCAACAGAGTCAAAGGACCAGGTGGTGAGCCCTGTGTGATTTTGACAGTCCTTTGCCTCTCTGGGTTTCAGCCTTCCCATCTATGAACGAAAGGAGCCCTCACCAGGGGTAAAACAAGAATATGCAGAAAGAAACACATATCATACTCCCCATCTCTCAAATCCCTTGTGCACATACCACTTCACTTAAACTTTGTCTTGGGAGGCAGGGGTTACTGTAGCCATCTTTCAGCCAGAGAAGAATGTGAAGAGACTTACCTATCCACAGGTCCCAAGATTAGCAGAACAGCAGAGCAAAGTGGCAAAAGCAATTGGTCCAGGGACCCGCTAGCTGAGGGAATTGTTAGGTAACAGCCTGACTCTGGGGCAGCAGTCACCCGCCAGCCTTGCAGCGCATCTCTCAGAGATGAATCCTCAATAGTAGTTGGAAACCAAATGGGGGAGGGGGGTGTCAGGGACATGTGACAACATACTGTTCCTGACCCCTCCCCATTGGTATGTGACTGTTTTAAGCCCTGGCTTTGCATTCCTCACCCCGAGTGCTTGGGAATAAGCAGCCCCCAGATAGGGGCCTCCATCTATCACACATAAAGGGGAAGGGACCAAAGCTGGAAGATCTGAATAGACTCTTGGGCACCAGCAGGAAGGCAACCCAACGCTCTGAAACCAGAGAGCAAGGCCATGAGGGGACTGCCTCAGCTGAGTGCTACCTTGCTACCTCTTCTTCTTTTTTTAGAGACAGAGTCTTACTTTGTTGCTCCCAATAGAATGCTGAGCCATCACAGCTCACAGCAACCTCCAGCTCTTGGGCTTAGGCAAGTCTCTTGCCTTAGCCTCCCAAGTAGCTAGAACTACAGGCTCAACAGTGCCCAGCTACTTTTTTGTTGTTGTTGCAATTTGGCCAGGCCCACCACCCTCAGTATATGGGGCCAGCGCCCTACTCACTGAGCCACAGGCGCCACCGGGTAGTATCTCTTCTGAGAGATTCAGTAGTTTTCCCAGCTGAGGTCCAGTGAGTCCCGAGGCCCCCCTATAACTGGCCCAGCCTCCCAGGCCCTCTCTACTCTCATGGCCCCTCCTCACTTCTCACTGTTCACTCTACTCCTGCCCCTCAAACAAGTCAAGCTAGTTCTTACACAACTTGGAATGCTCTTAGTTGGATCTTGGCATCTTACCCCTCTACCCTGTCTCAAATGCCTGGGGCAGCTGTGTAAGCTCCTCCTCTAACACACAAACAAACACATACCTCAGGTCCCCAGGTTTCTGACATTGGTCCTGTTTATCAGTATACTGTCTATCCAGTGTCTCCCATAGAAGTCCCTTGAGGCAGGGAGGCAGTTTGTTCACAGCTATATCCCTAGGACCTGCCACACAGCTGGTACTCAATTACTTGTTTGGTGACTGGCTGTGGAGTTTCTGCAGTGAATATAACCAACTAATGCTCCAGGGAAAAAAGATACCTTACTTCCAGTGAGAGAATATGGGACTATTCAGAGAGTTCCAGAAAAATACAGCATCAAAATCATCAAGGGAACTTTTTAAGTGGATGAATTTCTAGGTTTATACCAGGACCATGACAGCAGGTCTGGCGTAGGGCCAGAGAAGAGATTGCAAATTGTCTCCCCAGATGATTCTGATGTGCAGGTAAGTCCAGGAACCTTGACTCATCCAATAGCTTTATCTCCCACAGGAGATGGTCCTCAGAAAGGATGACTCCAGCCAAAGTTTCCACACTAGTTCATCAAAGGTGTCTGTGCTGGGAACGCCGTTATCTCCTACCTCTACTTTTCTCCCTCTCACTGCCTCTAAGACCTTGGGGGCTAAGTGCTAGGCAAAGAAGGTCACTCCTTAGAAAGAACAGGGCCTAGGCTCGGTGCCTGTGGCTCAGCGGGCTAAGGCGCCAGCCACGTACACCTAAGCTGGCAGGTTCGAATCCAGCCCGAGCCCACCAAACAACAATGATGGCTGCAACCAAAAAAATGGCCGGGCGTTGTGGTGGGCGCCTGCAGTCCCAGCTACTTGGGAGGCAGAGGCAAGAGACTCGCTTGAGGAATTGGAGGTTGCTGTGAGCTGTGATGCCACAGCACTCTATCCAGGGCGACAGCTTGAGGCTCTGTCTCAAAAAAAAAGAAAGAACAGGGACTAAATACCACCTTGGCTGTGGCTCTATAAATCTACTTTCTTCTTAATCTAACGCTTTACACTAAAAATGAACTCTACCTTCAAAGAATTAGGACTGGATTGAGTAATGCTAGAGTCCAGGAGAATGACCTCTTTGCTTCCATGGGAAACAGGGCCACCTACACCCACTGTCTCCTGAGCAGAGAAACCTGGGGGACCAACTGGATGTCCCCATTTCCTAGAGGACTAGGAAGGACAGACATCATGTGAATATAAGGCCTGTGTGCAAGACCTTGAATGAGACAGTCAACGGACAGCACCTTTCTCTGTTCTCCCACCTCCTGATGAGGTCAGAAGATGTACTTTGATTTTACAGATAAACAGAGGAAAGCTCAGAGTTTTAAAGACTTCTCTGGGTCCCTCAGAGGAAATGAATGGAGCAGAAGTTTAAACCTGACTCCAAAGCCTTTGTTCTCTCCACCACCCCATGCAGATTGTACCAGACAACCTAATGGCAATTTATGTGTGATGGACAGAGGCCCCTATCTGGGGCTACTTCTTCCCAAGCATCTGGGGGAGGGGTGATGAAGGATACAAGCCCAGGGCTTAAAACAGTTACATACCAATGGGTGGGGAGTCTTTCAGGGATGATTTGTTTTCACATGTCCCTGACCACACACCCCCCATTGGTTTGCAATTGTTAATGGTCTGCAACAACCCAAAACATCACTGTGGGAGGTTCCTTCAACCAAGAGTTTCTTGGTCTATCAAACAGGGGTGAACCAACATTCACCTCAAGGGGCTGCTTCAGGGACTGAACAAGTCATGAGATTCAGCCACAAATTGCCATGCAAATGTTATGACTACCAATGTGCAAAAGGCTGTCAACACAGGAGGCGATACCTCCACAGCTGACTTTATGATCAGGCTACTGTGCATGGTGATGTGGCCACATGGGGCAGGGACAGATGCAGCTTCCTGAGGCATGATTAGGGTGTGGACAAGTCTGCCTCTTCACCCTGAACACTGCATCCTTCTCCACTGCCTCCCCCACCACATACAACACTTGCTAGCCCCTCGCAATGGCTTCCCATTCATCCTCCCCCCAACTGGCTAGTTCGCCCTTGGTTCACCCAATCAGAAAGTACTAGTGCAGGCCTTCTACCTTGGACTGCTCCTCCTCTCCGCACTGCACACTTTCTGAGTGTGTAGATCACAACTACTCCACTCTGAATCATCAGTGCTGAACTCTGTAGGGTGAACATGCATAAGGCCTCATATCAGCAACTGCTGGAGACACCAAACGTGAAGACAGCCAACTTCCAAGCCCTCTGCCCAACTTTGGGCTCCCAAGGCTGATCTGATGGTCATTGGGGTTCCCACCTCTTCCTCTTAGCTATCAAACAGAAGCTCAAGTAGAGGCTTGGTGCTCATAGCTCAGGGGTTAGGGTGCTGGCCACATACACCAGGGCTTGGGGGTACGAACCTGGCCCAGGCCTGTTAAACAACAACAACAACAACAACAACAAAATAGCCAGGCGTTGTGGTAGGCGCCTGTAGTTCCAGGTACTTGGGAGGCTAAGGCAAGAGAATGGCTTAAGCCCAAGAGTTTGAAGTTTCTGTGAGCTATGATACCACGGCACTCTACCTAGGGCAACATAATGAGACGCTGTCTCAAAATAAATAAATAAATAAATAAATAGTAAAATAATTAAAAGTTCAGGTAGAGACATGGTTTCTTAAGAGTCAAGCTAAACACAGCAAGTCCTCCAGTGATGCACTGTCCAATAAGTCACACGTAGCTGTTTAAATGTAAATTAAATAAAATATAACATTAGCCACATTTCAACAGCTCAAAAGCCATACGTAGCTCATAACTATGTAACTGAAGAGTGTACACTATAGATCATCAGCACGGAGTGATCACTGAGTGTCGGCTCCTGCCTATAATCCTAGCACTCTGGAAGGCCCAGGCAGTTGGACTACTTGAGAGCAGGAGTTAAAAACCAGCCTGAGCAAGAATGAGAATCCATCTCTACTAAAAGTAAAAAACCAGATGGGCACTGTGGTGGGCATCGTAGTCCCAGCTACTCAGGAGGCTGAGGCAAGGGGATCACTCAAACCCAGGAGCACTCTACCCACAGCTACAGAGTGAGACGCTGTCAAAAAAAAAAAGAACTCCATCACCGCACACAGTTCTATGGAAGGGTGCCACTCTAATCTCAAAACTCAGGTGATAACTAGGAACTGCTTCTGAACCTACAAGCTGAGAGCAAGACCTCAACCCCAAGGCTGAACTCAACCCCTAAGGGCTGGTCAGCCAGACAGCCAGTCTCCGTAAGTCTCAGGGCAGCAAGAGGCAGTCCAATTCAGGCCAAGTGCTAGGAAAGCCAACGGCCTAAGAGTGAGGGTTTGTGCCAAATTAATCTCCTTTAGAGAGCCTCCATTTGGCTGCAGAGGAAGAAAGAAGTCAAAAGAGGACAGACTGGCCTCACACTGCCCTCACACTGGGGAGCAGCCTTCCCCTCCAGGACTTTAGGCATTCCAGCACCTTTTAGAACAGAGCTTTATTATACAGCCTTAAACTGTTCACCTGCTTATCCAGCTTGGAACTTCTGAATAGCATCAAGAAATGAGATTCAGGGGCAGGGCCTGTGGCTCATTGAGTAGGGCACCGGCCCCATATACCGAAGGTGGAGGGTTCAAACCCGGCCTTGGCCGAATTGCAAAAATAGAAAAATACCCAGGCGTTGTGGCGAGCACCTATAGTCCCAGCTACTCAGGAGACTGAGGCAAGAGAATCACCTAAGCCGAGGAGTTGGAGGTTACTGTGAGCTGTGTGATGCCATGCCACTCTACTCAGGGCGAAAAAGTGATACTCTGTCTCTACAAAAAAAAAAAAGAAATGAGATTCAGGCTTGGCGTTTGTAGCACAGTGGTTATGACACCAGCCACATACACTAAGAGTGGTAAGTTCGAACCCAGCCCAGGCCAGGTAAACAATGACAATTGCAACCAAAAAATAGCTGGACGTTGTGTCAGGAGCCTGTAGTCCCAGCTACCTGGGA
>CAUYON010092871.1:0-23073 GCA_963573935.1 Arctocebus calabarensis
GTCTTGGGGTCTTGGTGTGTGCCACACCTTTTGGGGGCAAAACACGATTGTAAGAGGGTCTTTTCCTAACAAATGCAACCAGTGTAACATGGTTTCTTGTACCCTCAATGAATCCCCAACAATAAAAAAAAAAAAAACAAACAAAACAAACAAACAAACAAAATACCATTTTCAAATCACACACTCAGATAGTTTTACCCTGGACTGTTCATTTGAAGAAATAGGAATTGAAAAACATGTGTTAGATAATCACTACCTGGGAAGCTAGAGCAAATGCTTTCAAACTTGGAAGGACATATAGTCCTGTATTCATATTGCATTGTATTAAATATAATTTTTGAAATCAATAATATTATGTGAAGGTATATTTACTTGAAGAAAATAAATATATGCCTATATATGAAGTAATATACTTTATAATCCAATCAGACATTCATACTTCTCTTAGGAAAATGAAATACAAAATGTCGAAGAGGTTTGGTCAGGTGTTTGCTTTCTCCCAATATTCATTTGTAATCTGTTTATTCATTCAAACAGCTTGAGCAGTAACCAGCTCTTATGCATTAGGTGGGAAATTATAGAATAAAAATCTTAAAATTAAGAAAACCATGTATTCTTATTAAACAATTCGGAAATAAGAAGAAGGCTATTAGTTAAATTGCCTGCTTTATCAGGTATCTTTTCTACAGGAGGTTTCATTGAGAATTACTGCTCTGTAAAAAATATAGAATGATATAGGTTTTGCTGCTGCATATATACATACACACACAGTGTGTGTGTATATATATATATATATATATAACTATTTTTAATTCGATTAGTCTTTGAATTCTCTACTGTGAGGCCAAATTCCTATTTGGTTTCTGGGTGATCCTGCTTATTTTTCTTCCATTTCCATACAGACAAAGAATGATTCCTAAATCCAGACAAGGTCTTTAGTCAGAGAGAGTGAATTACTTAACACAAACTTTTCCCTATATTGAAAAAGCAGAACCAATGCAGAAACACAAACTAAAATAAATATCCTATTACTATAAATTCAGTAGTGTTGGCTCTTCATTTTCATTTGAACAGCGTCTCAATTATTTCTGTAGTTGCCTCTTCACAGAAATAATTGATAATAAAATCTGATAGAATTCTTCAGTCTTTTAAACCTTTGATAATTCCACTTTTCGTACTTGTAGCTATTAATAAAACCTAGTTATGGGCTCAGTGCCTGTGGCTCAAGAGGCTAAGGCAGCAGCCACATACACCTGAGCCAGTGTATTTGAATCCAGCCTGGGCCCACCAAACAACAGTGATGGCTGCAACAAAAAAAATAGCCAGGTATTGTGGCAGGTGCCTGTATTCTCAGCTACTTGGGAGATGGAGGCAGGAGAATCTCTTGAGCCCAGGAATTGGAGGTTTCTGTGAGCTAAGATGCCACACTCTACCCAGGGTGACAGCTTGAAGCTCTGTCTCAAAATAAATACATAAAATAAAATAAAATAAAATAGCCTAGTTATGTAATCAAGTTCTATTTATAATAGTTAATGTAGTCAAACAATTGGTGGGTTTGACTACCAAAGACATAAGGATCAACCAAATGGTTCTATTAAGTAATTGTGAAATAATATAAGGGTATAGATATTCATCCCCTGTTGATCATCGAAAAAACAGAAAAGACAAAAAAAAAAAGAATGAATGAAAAAACTCATGTAAGCAAAATATCACACTAACCTTAGAAAATGATTATCTTACCAATTGACTGGTCATCTCCATGCATTCCTGTGACTGATGAGCTAGTTTGGTTATAGTGTATTTTAATTGGGTTGTAAATCTAGGGTTTAATATCGATACAGGCTACTATAATTTATTTTGTAGACTATCTATAGTTTCAGTCAAAATATGTTTCTAAGCTTTAACACTAATTTTGTTCATAAAACTGGCCTATAATCAAGTCTGAAATCTCACAAATGGCTATTGGCCAACAAGAAAATAAGTAGTGGCTTTGTCAGTTCATAGTTGATTAAAAACTGAAGCAACGCAAAATAGAACAAACGAAAATAAAATGTATAAACATCTCACAATTTGTGCTGTATAGAATATGATGAGATTGTTTGTGCAAGGTGTCACTTCCCATGCTCTTTAATTCCTGTATTTAACCAGCATACCACAGGTATGAAACAGATTTGAGATCTGCACCACCCTAAATCCACCCAATGCCTACCTTATAGATTCAACTCTATGGCATATTTCGTAGAATGAAGAATTATTCACAAAGATTTCATTTATATGTGTATCTCTTCTAATAATTTGCCCATAACTATAATTCAAAAATGTTACTTAAATATGGTGGATTAATTACACAGGTATTAAACATTTGGGTTCAAAATAGACGTTTTAAAATTCTATATTTTGTTAGAAAAAGGACAACATGCCAGAAGTTTCTCAGGTCCTCACCTTCTTGAAAGGTAGTATGTAAATGCATTTGACATGCAGCATGCAGACAGGGTTGCTGATAACTTCCATAGATCCACAGATCATGCCCACACTGTAGAGCTGATCAGCTACTAATTCATAGCCATAATTGTCTTGGGGTGGGAGCTATTAGTAATTATGCAAACCTTATGCTCTCCATCAGAATGGGGGGGAATGGCCGACAAATCAATTTACCGCAAGAGTTTTGGGGTTGTTTCCAGTTTTTGGCCAGGGCTGTGTTTGAACCCGCCACCTCTGACATGTGGGGCCGGTGCCCTACTCCTTTGGGCCACAGGCACCACCCTATCCCAAGAGTTTTTGATCTAAAGATAGGCATTGAGATTCTAATTCCATTTGCTAGTATCTGTCTTTCATTACTTGTGACAGATGAGAAAGAACAAAAATCACATTCAAATAACATTCTTTTATTTCTGAGAGGAAAAGAAATTTGACTTCAAAGATGATAGAGTTATAATTCTTTACTTTTAAAGGAAAACCTTTGGAGGATGACTCTCTCATTCTGAAAATGCATGCATTGCTTTTTTCTTTTATACCCTATTAAGAATTGTGCAGGAGACCACTCAGCGTAGATGGGGACTACGGGTCAACAAAATAGTTAGAAAGGTGACAAATAGCAATTCATCACACTGTTTTCTTGATGACGGCTGCCTCTTTCTCCTGGTGTTCCCCTGTTTCTGGGGTGCTACACAATGTGTTCTATGTCCTTTTAAATGGGGGCAGAGCTGCCGCCGTGTAAACTAATAAATAATGCAAATGAAGTTATTTTGGTCATGAAATACAGCAGATTCCTGTTGGTTACCTTATTCATCTTCACAATTCTCTGTCTTAAAGAAAAAAAGAAGTTATTTTGTGTCATTATTCTGACATTTATGGATTAAGTTTTTTTCACTAATGCTGCTTTCGCAGTGTACAAATTTAGTACAATTGTGTATCCTATTTTACTATATTAGATTTAAAACCTCTTCTCCTATAAAAATTTCTGTAGTTAGTCTTTTACTTAGTAATTGGGTTATTTATGATACATTAACTTTATATTTTACTCTTATTTTTAAAAAGTACTTGACAATTCAATGAGAAAGAAATAAAGAATTGAGGGCAGAACATAATGGCAGTTGGGATGGACATGTAGCCCATCTCTCCCAAGTCATCAGGTGAGAGGGAGGGGGCTCTGGATCTTTCCCCACGTGGATTACTGGAGTGGATAGACAGCTGGAGACAAACGGCGAATTGGTGAATTGATGTATTTGAGGTGTAATCAAAACCACAGACTTTACTATAGAGTTTTTCCCCTGCCCACCATGCTGGCCAGCAGCCGGCTCCTCCCTCACAGAGGACAGCAGTTCAAAATTCACAAAATGATGAAAATTATGGTGAAGTGTGGATTCCTAAGCAGAGTTTGATGGCCAGAAAGGGGTGCACCTCACAGCCACAGAGGGCTAAGCAGCCCAAAGGAAAATTGAGGGGAGAGAATCCCGCCTGGGAAACAGACATTTTGAATTGTCTGAAATGGCGGACACCTTTTCCCAGAACATCAGGAGTAATTAAACAGATGGTACCATCCCTGGTGGGGAATACTGGTGAGGTCTGGCTGTTCAGGCTGCGTGGGGAACTGGGGCTCAATAGAGAGACTCTGAGCCACGGAAATTGGGGAAAAGGTCAGTGGTGCATTGCAGCTGCAGGAGCAGCAGCAGTCAACCCCTCCCCCACAGCTGATTGCAGTTGCCAGTTCACAGGAGAACGTGAGAACAGAGTGGAAAGATTTGTGAAGCGTGGACTCCTACACCAAGTTTGGAGGTTGGATAGGAATTTCATCTGAAACAGAGCACCTGAAGTGGGGCAAATTTAGGAAACAAACTTTTATAGCAACTCCAAAAATGGTGACTGGCCAGGTAGAGAGGTTACCGTGGTAACAATGTAAACTGTGAATCAGGTAGAAGCATGGGAACCACTCACAGCACCAACTGGACTCCAGAAAGTACATTGAATTATAAATTTATTCCTACTAAAGTTGACATCTAGCTCATATGTATAGATGTGTATATATATATATATATTCACACAAGAATAATATTTTGGAAGTTGATGTCTTTTTTTTTCTTTTTCTTTTTTATGTTCATCCTTTTCTTGGAGGAGCTATTGTTAATTTTTTATTTTTTATTTATTTTTTGTTTTTATTTTTTCTATTTTTAATTTTATTTTTATTTTTTCTTTCTTCTTTTTTAACTCTTATGAACACTACTTTTTTTTCTTTCTCTCTTCCTCTTCCCTTCCTATGGATTCTGAGAGTGCTTACATCAGATTTTGTAGAGGCTTTTTTTTTCTTTTCAGTTATTTTACAATTATTATTTTTATTGTAGATTTTGTTTTGTTTTGTTTTGTCTGTATGTCTATGTGTTTCTGACTGTGCATGCATCTATGGGCTTGTGTGTCTGGTAGCCTTTTTATCTATTTATTAGTTCATTTGGTCTCAAAGTGATAGGTGTTCTGCTAACCTATCTCTTGGGTTGGCTATTTTCCCTAACTCCAATTTTCACATCCAATAAGAACAAGTGGGAACGAGGTACAATGACTGATTGGAGCCAGCACCCAACAGAGGCTCCAGTCCGGAGGGAGAGATAATAGCCAGAAAGAACCCAACATAGCAGAAAGAGGGGAACTGAGATAAGAGATAAGATAGATAACTGCTCGTCTTCCCTGCTGAGGCAAGCTTCAACCCCATAGAAACTATTTTCAGTACAGATCTTATTTCAAAGAGGTTGTGTGGCTGTCCCCTCTTCTAAGAGAGCTGCTTTCTTACTCTGTGATCTCTACTGGCGAGCAATAAACAGAGGTTCTCCTTACTCACCCCACTGGAGGGAATTGCTGGAAGTTAGGACTCCTTCTCAAGAGAGCCCCTACTCAGAGTCTAGGAACTCCTTTGTTTGGTAGGAAATTTGAACAAATGCTTTCCTTGCCACCTTGATCCTTCACTCTACCCCAACCTGGGCCTGGCAGTCTAGAAGTCCAACTCCTCCAGAACCCAGAATGTCTGCATTTCTTAACTAGGACCGAAGATTGCATAGACACTGGCTGTACAGCTGCGATGTAGCTGTGAATTCGGTAACTGTACAGGAAGACATAGAGGTAAAGCTGACTGACCTGGCCCAAAGAAAAAGAGTATCTCAGCAGCAGATAGAGGCTTGGGTTTCTGCAATGTGGGTGGAGGCTTGGAAGCTGCTGAGGTGCACTAGCCTAAGAGGAGACACCTCCCACCCAACTTCAGCATTAGTAGAGTGATCCTGCTGGGGTCTAACTCTGGAGAGTCATCTCCCTCTGTGGCCTTCCAGAGGGAACCAGACCTCACCCTGTAGAGATTCCAGTACTGAAGAACAGTGGCAACAAAGTTTCAGTGGCCGCGGGAGAAATAATTTTGCTGTCTGGATATCCTCAGGTTTGGACTGAGCTCAGGTGGAACTTTCTTCAGCTGCCATTGAGCATCTGAGGCAGGCAGACCTCAGCCTCCCCTGCTGGATGGTGGTAGATGGTGGTAACCATGAGGAGAAGCCAACCATCTCACTTTGACTCTGGTAGGCACAAAGCCCTGTCACATTTGCTTATTGGACAGAACAGGACCACAGAGACTGTGTTAACAGAAACTGCCAGAGAGACTACCAGAGACTGGGGTGACCAGAGTCCAGGGGTGAAGGGCGACCAAGGTGAGGTAAGAGGCATCAACCACCTGGCTCTAAACCTCCTACTGGATAGGCATTTCTGCCTCCTTGGAGCACCAGAGGTGCTCAAATCAGACTCGAGCTGCCAATAGACTCCTAACATTTAGTTGCTGGAGTCTTCTTGAACTCTCCAGCTAGAGAGTGGCAGGCTGTCAGGGACAATTGTTCTGGAACTCTTGAACTGAACAAATTATCCGAGGGACTTCCATGGTGGTCCCAGGGTTTTCTGTAGTGGGAAGGTTTGATTGTCCTCTTCCAGGTATTACCAGTGGGGGAAGGGATGTCCTAGTTGCTTGTATTTCACCGAAGCTGAGACTGCAACTCAGGTTTACTACTTCACTAGGATTGGAAAGAGATCAGCTGAATACAAGATAGAGCCACCTACCCCCAGTACACCAAGCAGGCCTAGAGTCACAGACTGTAATACTGTACAGGTACTTTGCAAAATTGTAGAGGAAAAGCTGCAGTCACCAGTCCCAGTTTCTAGTTAAAGGGCTGGTCAACCACAACCATAGAAGTTTCCAGTCCAATTTCACCTGACCTGCTCTTCTAGCTAAACACTGAAAAACAATCATAGGGCAGAATCAGCGGAAAAATTCTGGCAACATGAATAAACAGAACAGTTCAACTACCCTCAGGAATGACAAACCAGCCAATCCAGAGGATCCCATCCACAAACAGATGGCTGAGATGTCTGAAATCAAATTTAGAATTTGGATTGCAAACAAGATCAACAAAATGAAAGTAAAGATGGAGGTAGAAATTGTAGGATTAGTTCAGAAGATATCTCAAGAATTTAACCAATTCAAAGACAAAATAACCAAAGATTTTGACACATTGAGACAAGAAGTTGCAGCCCTCAAAGATCTAAGAAATACTGTGGAAGCTCTTAGTAACAGAATGGAGCAAGCAGAAGAAAGGATTTCTGACACCAAAGACAGAGCTTTTGAATGCTCCCAAATGCTCAAAGAGGAAGAGAAATGGAAGGCAAAAAAAAGTCACTCTCTCAGAGACCTCTCGGATAACTTGAAGAAAACCAATATTCATCTTATAGGGATACCTGAAAGTGACAAACTGGGTCACAAGACACAGAGTCCCTTCTTCTTGAAAGAATTTTCCAGACATGCCTAGAGACTCTGAAATTCAGCTATCAGACAGTTTCAGAACCCCAGCACCACTCAGACCGAATAAGACATCCCCCAGGTACATAATAGTTAACTTCACTAAAATTAATCTGAAGGAGAAGATTCTGAAAGCAGCCAGATGCAAGAAAATCAATACTTACAAGGGGAAGAATATTAGAATAACTGCAGATCTCTCTGCTCAAACGTTTCAAGCTAGAAGGGAGTGGTCATTGACTTTTAACCTCCTAAAACAAAATAACTTCCAACTCAGGATCCTATATCCAGCCAAAATGAGTTTCATTTATGATGGAGAAATTAAATACTTTAATAACATCCATATGTTAAAGAAATTTGCCATAACTAAACCAGCTCTCGAGGATATTCTCAGATCTATCCTCCATAATGACCAGCACAAACCTCCACCACAAAACTAAACCTACTCAGAAACTTTTGATCAAATTCCAAACTCCACAACAGTGAAAGGATCAAAAATACCCACTTCACTTTCGAAAGGCTTATCATTATTTTCAATTAATGTGAATGACTTAAATTGTCCTCTAAAGAGGCACAGGTTGGCTGACTGGATACAAAAACTTAGAACAGATATCTGTTGAATACAAGATTCTCATCTTACCTTAAAAGATAAATACAGACTCAAAGTGAAGAGGTGGTCATCTATATTCCAGGCAAATGGAAAGCAGAAAAAAAGCAGGTGTTGCAATCTTATTTTCACATACAATAGGCTTTAAATGACCAAAGTAAGTAAAGGTAAGGATGGACATTTCATATTTGTTAAAGGTAATACTGAAAATGATGAGGTTTCAATTATTAATATTTATGCACCCAACTAGAATGCACCTTAATTTATAAGAGAAACTCTAACTAACATGAGCAACCTGATCTCCTCCAGCTCCATAGTAGTCAGAGTTTTTAACACTCCTTTAACAGTGTTGGACATGTCCTCCAAAAAGAAGTTAAGCAAAAAAATTTTAGATCTAAACTTAACCATCCAACATTTGGATTTAACAGACACCTACAAAACATTTCATCCCAACAAAACTGAATACACATGCTTCTCATTGGCTCATGGATCGTACTCCAAAATTGGTCACATCTTAGGTCACAAAACTAACCTCAGCAAATTTTAAAAAATGGAAATTATTCCTTGCATCTTCTCAGATCATCATGGAATAAAAGTTGAACTCAATAACAACAAGAATCTACATACTGAAAGAAAAACATGGAAGCTAAACAATCTCATTCTGAAGGACAGATGGCTCATTCATGAGATTAAGCAGGAAATTTCCAAATTTTTGGAACAAAATGACAATGAAGAGCTGAATTATCAGAACTTCTGAGATATTGCAAAGGCTGTCCTTAGAGGGAAATTTATAGAGCACTACAAGCATTCCTCAAGAGAACAGAAAGAGAGGAAGTTAACAACTTAATGGGACATCTTAAACAACTGGAAAAGGCAGAACATTCCAATCCCAAACCCAGCAGAAGAAAAGAAATAACCAAAGTTATAGCAGAATTAAATGAAATTGAAAATAAAAGAATTATACAACAGATAAATAAATGGAAAAGTTGGTTTTTTGAAAAGGTCAATAAAATAGATAAACCATTGGCTAACCTAACCAGGAAAAAAAGAATAGAATCTCTAATCTCATCAATCTGAAATTGTAAAGATGAAATAATAACACACCCCTCACAAATTCAAAAAATCCTGAACGAATATTACAAGAAAATTTAATCTCAGAAATAGGAAAATCTGATGGAAACTGACCAATACTTGGAAGCATGCCACCTTCCAAGACTTAGCCAGAATCATGTGGAAATGTTTAACAGACCTATATCAAGTTCTGAAATATCATTAACTATAAAAAATTTCCCTAAAAAAAAAAAGCCTGGGACCAGATGGCTTCATGTCAGAATTCTACCAAACCTTTAAAGAACAACTAGTACCTATATTACTGAACATTTTGCAAAATATAGAAAAAGAAGGAATACTACCCAACACATTCTATGAAGCAAACATCACCTTGATCCCCAAACTGGGAAAAGACCCAATAAGAAACGAAAATTATAGATCAATATTGCTAAAAAATATTGATGCAAAAATGTTCAATAAGATCCGAACAAATACACTCCACCAACACATCAAACGAATTATACACCACTACCAAGTGGGCTTTATCCCAGGATCTCAAACTAGTTCAATATACATAAATCCACAAATGTAATTCAGCACATAAACAAATTAAAAAATAATGACCATATGATTCTCTCAATTAATGCAGAAAAAGCTTTTGATAATATCCAGCATCCCTTCATGATCAGAACACTACAGAAAAATGGTATTGTAGGGATATTTCTTAAACTGATAGAGATCATCTACTGCAAACCCACAGCCAATATTGTATTGAATGGAGTTAAATTGAAACCATTCCCACTTAGATCAGGAACCAGGCAAGGTTGTACACCTTTGCTACATGCTAAATAGATATGTTGAACATTTTTTGCTTTAAATAATAGGAGAAAAGAATTGTTATTTGACTATTAATGATAATGTTACCTGTAGGTTTTATAGACCCTCATTATCAAGTTAAGGAAACTCTTCTATTTCCAAGATGTTGAGAATTTTATCATTTACAGATTTCAAATTTTATTACATGTGTTCCTGAATCTATTGAAATAACCATGTTTAAATTTTTAGCTTATGCTTTTTCTCATTAAATTAATAGATTTTTTAAATTTTAAATTCAGCACTCCTGGAATAAATTCTTTTTAAATAGTATTATCATTTATATTTGATTTTGATTTGCTAAGACATTATTTAGAATTTTCACACCTGTGTTTATGAGGTTTATTGCTTTGTATTTTACTTTACTGGTCTTTTTCTGATTTTCTAAGAATGTAATACAAACCATAGAACTGAGATTTTTTTAAATAGTGCTATTTTGTATCTTTCTTAAATCTTTTGTAGAGATTGCTAAAGAAATCTGGACCTCAGGTGTTGTATATGACATAGTTTTCAACTAAAAATTCAATTTCTTCAACAGAAATAAAGCTCTCAGTTTACCCTTACTTTCTGTTTTCAAGTGAGCTTTGGTGTCTTATGTTTTTCAAGAAATTTGTTCATTTTGTCAACATTTGTTGACTTAAAGTTGCCTTAATAACTGTAGAAATCATTATTAATAGTCATTTTCTCATCCTTATATTAGTAATTTATATCCCTTTTTTCCTGATTAGTTAAGCCAGAGGGACAGTTTATTTATTCTCTTCAAAGAATTCTTTTTGGGTTTCACTCATTTTTCCCTATTGTTTTTCAATGTTTTATTTTATTTACTTCTTCTCTGAGTTATATCATTTTCTTTGTACAGTTTATGTTTATTTTGTTCTTTTTTTTCTGTATCAAATTTCTCCTTGTTTTTAAAGATGATTTTCCTGGTTATACAATTCTAGATTGATGTTTTCTTCCAGTACTTTAAAGGCGCTTGTTTTATTTTCTTACTTGAATTGTTTTTGAAGACAAATTTCTGTCACTCTTATTTTTCCTCTGATCAAGATTTGACTTTTTATTTGAGTGCTTTTACCATTTGCTCCTACTAAGTAATTTTGAAAAATTTGACTTTAATGTCTTCTTGTAGTATTTTTTTTTTTTTTTGTATTTCTTTTGTTTGGGATTCACTGAGATTCTTCAGTTTGTAGCTTTATAATTTCCAAAAAACAAAGATATTGCTAAAGTTCTTCATTTCCCTCTGCTTTTTGTTCTTAGAAAAGTGCAATTTTATCTATATTTCTTTATTTGTATGTATGCCTATAACTGTATATTCTGAATGGCCATCAAGTTCGTATTTTAAATTGCACACAGAATTTATGGCCACCCTAAATATAAATACACACATACATATATATGTATATATGGTATACACATATGTATATATATATATACACACACACATACATGCACATATACAAAACTCTTTTATCCCTCTCCGTATTTAATTTTAGATTGTTTTTATTATAGGATACTTAATTACCTCAAGTACTTTTATTTTTATTCTTTTTCTTGCTAATTCTCACTTACCTTTCAAAGTGTAGGGCCAATTTTCAGAAAATCTCTCTGATCCTCTAATCTATTTCGTCAATTATAATCTCTAGTATATACTTTGATGTTTATAACATAACATTAAGGTTTATACATATATGTTAAAGTAATAGTATTACCTTATAAGAAAATCTCTAAAGTTCAATAGTGCAAATGATAAAATATTTCTTAATTAGACTTTGATTTTTTTTCCTATGAATAAATCTTTTCACTCTCTTCCAGGGCTCTTAAGTCCACACTCTGAGAGGAAAGTTTTCATTCATTAACTTCCACAGCCATGTCAGAAACCATTTTGTAAAAAGTCCTTCTTGAGGATACACAACTTTCACACCCCACATGCTTGATGACATAAGTAAGTAAAAGTTGTTATTTGTTTCTTGTTTCTTTACTTTTTCCTGATCACTCTAAAGCTTATTTTTAAAACCTTAAGTCTAGGCCTGTGGCTTCTTTGTTAATATAGCTCCCTCAAAAACTTTGTAGGCCTTAATCTATTTGTTTTTAGAGAGCTTTATGTTCTATTACATACTGGAAAATGGTTCTCCCTAAGACTTTCATAATTCTGCACATATTTTAACCTGAACTTATGGCTTTCTTTTTGAACTATCTATGCAAGGTTCTTTGTGCAGAAAAATGTCATGGAACTTAGAGATAATGTATGACCCTGAAGTAAAGATGAGTTTTAAGGCTTAAAAGAGAGGAGGTATCTCCTTCCTCATAGAGGTCCACCCATGCTTACTGCTGATTATAAATATTTAGATTCTCAAAGGTAGGTGTATGTCTATTGTGCAACTGAACATGTGTGTGTATGTCTTCATGTTGTCCTGTGGGAACCAGAGAATAGGGAACTGGTGCAAAAAATGTCATTGCTGTGACTGTAAGTAAACATTTCTTTGTAACTTACCAAGGGTTCTGTGTCTTCTACTAACATCCATGAAACTGTGTAGTGAGTCTAACACATTACTTTTCAAGAAGGATAAAACCTGACCCTTCACAATTTTGACAGTACATATGCTCAATATTATTATATAACATATCTCTCATGTCTGATTTCTTTATTTTATTATCCTCATACCTCTATCTCTCAGTTCATTGGTAAATTTGATCAACTGAAATAAAATACTTATATGAAAATAATATGCTTAATTTGATCTTTGATGAAGATTTGAGTCATTTATTTTATTCACCTGAAAAGTGTCAAATATGAAATGCTTTCTTTACTTTTTCTTTTTGGAGACCAGAGCTAGTGGCTTTTCCAAGGTCTGTATTCCCTTTATTCTCTTCCAACTCTATTTGAAAATCAATGTGTTTTTGCCTGAACTCATCTTTCTTATAACATCTTGCTAAAGGCAGCCAACACCAGCTATGCCACACTATGTCCCTGGCTCTTTTTAACCACTTACCTCAGAGCTACAGATTCAGTGCACACATTGTCTTCCTTCCAAGTCGTTTCAAAGACAATTCTATTAAACCATGAGCCACTGAACAGGATGAAGCTCCATCTTTCTAGCCTGTGATATGTATTCTGTCATTGCCCCTACTTGACTGCTCAACAACAAAGCCAATGACACATACTGTGTCATTGTTTACTTTTCTTTTGTCAGTCCTTCATTTAAAATTATAGACTTCTATAATTGCTGGATAATATTAACTACTGAATAAATCTATGATAATTTAAAAAATGTATATTAACACTTTAATTCTCACAAACATGAAATCCTGAGTAGATGTTTCTATCTCCAAATGACTTTTCTTCAGACAGTGATACAAGGACATAGGCTCCTTCCATTTTGCAGCACTGCTATCTTTGACAGTGGCTTCCAAAATCATTATCCTCCTCAGTTCCAAGAGAATATATTTTGAAATATCATGAAAAATCATCATGTTGATTACAGATCAATTGGGGAACTGGAGAGATGATGCTCTGGGATACAAAATCTACAAAATCTCAGTTAGGCAGGAGAAATATATAAACATGTATGTGTATATATATGAATTTATTTGAGTTCTTTTGCACAGCATGGTGAATATAGTTAATTATATTATATATATTTTATATATATTATATATTTCCAAAATTGCAAAGAGGGTGAATTTCAAATGCTCTGACCACAAAATATGCACGTATTTGTGGTATGAATATGTCAAATGAGTTTATTGAATTATTCCACATTGTGTTCATAAACCACAGCATCACTTTGTATCCTCTAATTTATGCAATTATAAATTCCGAATTTACAATTCAAAAAGTCACAGTCATGCATGAGACCAGGCCTGTAAATTGTGTATCTTGCTTTCAGTTACACATGAGTTCTACTAGCCACATAACTGCAAGAAAATACAGGAAATGTGATCCAGCTGCTAGTGCAGGAAGAATAGAGAACCGCTCTGCGAACAGTTTTCCAGATTGCAAACATACATGTAAATTTCTTTGTATGGTCATTAAATGTCTGTCTCTATCACTGGGAAATAATCCCAAGGAAGAAAATTTTATGTATATTTGTTTTACGTTTGTTATTTAATTGTTTTCAGGGTTTAATAGCCAATAAAATATTTGTTTAAAAATTTAGTGAAAGTAAAAAAATAAAAAAATAAAAATAAATAAAAATTTAGTGAAAGTATTGAGGAGATTTAACACAATACAATTTCGGAGGTAACAAAACATATGCCATGGTGTGTTTTACTTTTGCATTTTATGTAGTATTAAGGTTTAGAAGAAATACTAAAACCCAGATCTGAAGACTATTCATTCAGTATTCCAGACAATTTTAGCAATATTCATGAAAAACTTTCAGTAGCTAAAATTACAACATAAATGCATTTATTTTTAGTAATGCAATATGATGAAAATAAACATTAGAAAATACTCTACAGTTTCATTTAGAAAATATTTAAGCTCCAACTTGAATAGATCATATCTCCCCCCTTCAGGTTCTTGTAATATGTAAAAAGATATTCTTTATTCAAATATTTGAATGGCAGTCATGAAAAGCCAGTATACACCCTGTTTCTTGCCCAGTTCTACCAACGTTCAGTTCAAGTGTGATCCTAATTTTCTTGTCATAAACTTTTTCCTTTAACATCAGGCTAGCCTTATGAGTAAATTTTGGACTTATCTGTTTTCATAATACAGAGGGCATCAAAAACACACATTTTAAGAAAGAAAAAAACCTATATTAAACTTGTAATAACTTGAAATATGATAACAATACATGAATACAAGTCACCTTGAACACCTCTTATAACTGCAGAAGTCAAATGTGGTGACTTGACTATTACAAATTTAATAGACTTTATTTTTTCTTTCTAAAATTGTGTATACATTTTTTGCACCTTTTCTATAATCCTCTAAAACATTTAAAGAGTTTTCCATAACTGGTGGAAATTTCTTTTATTGTAATCATGGGAAAAAACACTCCTTAGAAGACAATGTCACCCCCCAGCCATTGTACCAGCACTAATTATATTGGTATGAAAACTTGTGTGTATTTGGTATGTTCTTATCATCAGCTAACAGCAGTGATGTATTTCCACATTGGGAGAAGGATGATGAGAAAGTCTGGAAGATAGCTCTGACTAAATATTGTGAAACACCATCTACATTTCTTTCTGACAAGGTCGACTTCAAGGGCAACATTAACAACTTGTTCTCAGTCTAATGACACATTTAGATTAGAGTATGCAGTGTACACAGTGTCCATTTTTTTTCTTCTGCTCATTGCCAGATAAGATATTTGATAGATATCTCCACAGTAACCTTTCAGAATTCATTTATTTAGGTGAATCAAAATAATGAAATGCCAAATGAATTAAGAATGATATTTTTATAGCAAATAAAAACAATTTAAATAGTCCATATGCATAAGCTCTGTGACATTAATGATCTTTTCATTTCACAGTTTAAAAAAAAATGAAGACTTGGTTAGTTGCTATTTCTATGTTTTTTGTGTATAGGAAGGAGAAAAGCCTGCAAAGTGGGAATTCACAGCTACTCCTTTTAGCTACTCCTAAGAGTCTCGTTAGAACTACCCTAACCAGTAATATAATAAAGTATGTACAACAGGAAGATTTACTTATATTTTGAATGTTAAAATAACAATTAAAGAAAGTTATATTTTCCTTTGTTTTCACTCCTTTTGAAAACTTTTAGCTTGAATTTCAGGAACATGTAAAGTTAAAACAAGGTCATTTTCTTTCTCCCATTTGCAACAAACTAGGTATCATGACTAATGCCTTTTCCTTTTTCTTCTATTCTGATGTAGTTCTCTTCCTAATATGGAAATCACTCAATGGCTGCCTGCTACTGGCCACCTCCACTGTGGAAGCTCTGAAAATATACTCTGCCTTTGCCCCTTCTTGCTGATGTCTCAGCAAGTAGGTTGTAGATTTTGACAATCTATACAGTCCTCAAATTGCTTCACAGGTCTGTGTCTTTAAAATCTCACATAGACTATCTTCAGCAGGAACTATGTAATATCTTTCTTTTAAATCTCTTGAAGCTTTCCTATGTTTCATACATAACAAGCATTGAGTAGGGAGATAGTGAGTTGGATCTTTAAATATAATTGCCACTTATGACCCGAGAATTCCCTGCCTTATTGACAAGAAGACACTAGTATAAATGAAACCTGATGTTTGTTGAAAGGTTGCTGAATGCCATTTTCTTTCACTTCCCATTTATTCAAGATGGCTTCCCTCATTCACTGGTGTTCAGTGGATAACTAATGTGGGACGACAACAGAGAAGCATGGGCAGATGAAATGCCATACTCATTATCATGTGTAAATGTCAACAGAGTTCATGTTTAAAAAAAAAAAAAAAACCTTTTAATGTGAGAATAGGCATTGGACCATGCTTCCTCATGTACCATCTGTCACATCACCTTTGAAGTCTTACTGAATCCTCATCCTTTGAAGTCAGACACTCATCCTTCTACACAAAGGAAGCTGCTACATACAGCAGCAGCAGCAAGATGAAAGAGCATGCCTCAGCTATGCTGAATATACTGTCACTGTTTTAATTTAAAGAGCTAATATACACCTTTAACATAGCAAATTGGCCTCTGATTATAGTCCTACAAGTGTGTTTGGAGTACATACGTGCAAACTTTGTATTGATATTTTCTCCTTGTGTTATAGTTTCACCTGTAAACTTTTCTGATAGATGCTCATTATTATATAATAGCAGCTATGACCAACAATAATAGTAAAAATCAGTAAAGATAACAATGATTCTCCTTGACCAAACTTGAGGGAGGCTCTTCAAGGTTTTAGTCAAGCATCTTTCTTGAGCCCTGCCTTCAGCCTGCTGAATTCATTTTAAACAAATATCCTGCTAGGACAGTTAAGGTAGAACCCTTCTCCCTAATATCTGATCACTCCTAACCCTAACCCTTGGTACCTGATCTAAATTCTTCTTCTTGCTTTGATATCAAATCACTCTGGGCTACCTTCAACAGGAATCCCATTAAGTTTCCTATGCTGATGTGATTTTTTTACCCACTGACTCTCTTCATTCTGCTCCTTGGCTATGGATTCCCACATGTCCCTGTTGTTTGTAATAGAGCCAACTTCTATTCTGTGGTCTCTTTTTCCTGTTGTAGTAGTCTCCAAATAATGCTTATTTTTATACCTTATCTATGATCTGGCTCTTGTTCTTTCTAAGGAAGTAGTCTCATGGTGTAGGTAAGGGAACTGAAGAATGACATGGTGCATAAGATTAGGACTCTCCTTCTATCATTGTATCTGTGGCATTAAAATTGTTTCAGTTTGCTAGGAAAGAAATTAGGTTTTTTAAGGAAGAAAGCGTGTTCTGTGTATTTTATTTTTCCACCAGACGATACACACTTATTGAGAACATATTTATTGAATACCTGCAATAGATCATATGATATGCTAAGCCCTAGGACTGCACAATTAAATACAAGGGAACACACTTTCTGGGAATACTTGCTCTAATAATAAAGCAAATTAACAAAAATAAATAAAATATACAACAAAAGGGTGTAAAAGTAGTTCTACAGACATTATTACGTGTATCATGTTTTGGAAGCATTTGAAAGAAAGTTTCCTGTAGGTGGTGGCATTTGAATTCAGGTATGATGTAAGGGGATTAGGGATGAGTTAGAGAGAACAAAAGGGAACAAAAGAGGTGGAATTAAAGACATTTTAGGTACAGGAACAACAGAGAAAGAAACAGAGCTGTAGGATAGATAAATCCTAGTAATTCTCAAGGTGTGTTCTTTAGATACACTTTGGATCACCTACAATAGTGAAATAGTTTCAAGTCACATTTAAACTATTCAATAAGCTTCTTCAACTGGTACTCAAAATTTTAAAGACAATTTCTACTTTATTTTTATATAAATAAAAGTCTGAGAGTTTAAATAAAGATACAAAATGTCCTTGTTGCACTTAATACACTTCAAAACATCAAACCAACATTTTTCTCAATTATCACTAATTTACCACATAGAAACACTCAGCATCTTTCACAAACCAGGCGATTAAGACTGTGTTTAGGGAAGGGTGAGGTGAAAAAGATATCATTGTTTAGAAAAAAAGACAATGAACCTATATAAGTGTATGGTAGAAATATAAAGGACTAAGAATTGTTAAGAAACGTGTTGGAAAAATGCTGCAAACATAGCCCTGAAAGCATTGCTGAGAACATAAGGAAGCAAACGGAATCGCTACAGAAAAATAAATAAATTTTAAAAACTACACAAATTAATGGTAGAGATTTGAAGCAAGATGCAATTGTAGGCAAAAGAGGTGATAACCCCATGGTTAATGGCACCAATGCTGAGATCTACAGGAAAAAAATTCTCTAGGTTCTGCAATGTTAAAGAATACAATTTGAGACAAAATTAAGCTGCTATATCCAAAGAATATAAGAACAGTGTCAAGTCAATGTCATACTCTGGCTGTCAACACAATCAAGTGCTAAACTTCTCTGGACTAAGTTGTACAGCATTTCACAGAATAATTTCTATAAAATCTAACTTCTAACCCCCCAAAACCAACCAGACAAATTAAAATGTCACCAGCAATAAAAGCCAGAATAATAATGTAATAAGAAGAAACAATAAAATCTCCAAGGCCTTTCTTGAATATTTCCCATCTTGGTTTTTAGAATAAAAATAAATTGTAAATGTATTACAAAATGTTAAAAGAAATAAAATATAAAATTTGAAAATTCCACCAATATTATATATATTCATATTGTGTTATAGTTGTATTTTTTTAGACAAAAATAGAAGTAAATAAATGATATTATAAGAATTGAAAAAGAAAAATTCCATTATCAATAAAAATAATATTGCTACACAAAATATTATAAAATATCTATAGAGCAATAACATTGATAAGATAATTTAGCAAGATGCCTGGATATAAGATGAATTACAGAGATCATTTGTACTTTTCCATACCTATAAAAATGTAACCTAAAGACATTAACATGATTTACAATAGAGATTTTTAAAGAGTCAGAAAATTAGTAATATAATTTTCATAAAATGTGTAGGAACTTTACAGGGAATTTTAGATTTTATAAAATGTCATTAGAGGAAACCTAAATGGAGAGCTATGGCATAGGCATAAGTAAAAAAACATATAAATAGTCATTTTTTTCTCAAAATTTAGTTAACTTTTCCAAAATAACAAAAGAGGTTTGTAAAATCTTGGTAAACTATTTCTAAAATATACAGGTAAGAGAACAGTCCCCTTAATAACCACGACATTCCTGAAGGCAAGAGACAGGAGGGAATAGGGATGACAGACAATCTACCAACAGATTGGAGCTGGAAGAACAGAAATAGATGGAAGTTTAATGTGTGACAGGGTTAATGTTGTGCATGATTGGAAATAAATGTTGAACTCTGAAAAATGTGACTATAATGCTTTGTTGTTATTGTGGGATTTTTTAAATGTTTATGTCACAGCAAAGATGTGCATTGAAGACATCAATGTAAACATCAAAAAGGAAAGATTCTTAGAAGATAAAAAAGGATAGCTTTATGTTTCAGATTATTAAATAACTTCTTCAACTATGGTGAAGTTTAAGAAAGTATAACAAAAACAGTATAATGAACCATATTAAAAAATGATAAACTTTGCTTTTCAGAAAATGATCACCAATAAATTAGATATAAACTGAAACTGGGAGAAGATGGTCTCAACCCATATAACTTATAGGGAATTTGGATTTAGAATGTAAAAGCATTATAAATTACTCTAAGACAACAGATGCACAGGAAATTTTAGAGAGGAGAAAAATAAAGGTGGGTAATAAATATACATAAAGATAACATATTTTTAGCCAAAAAATTTTAAAAATTCAGCTTAAACTACTAAAAATGTGTTCATGGAGCAAGACTCTTACACTATGTCTGGTATCAGTGTCAATAAGTACTATGTTTGTGGAATATAATTTGATCTCCTTTCTAGAAAATCACACATACACATGAATATTATCCATCAGTTCTTCACTTACATATATTGATACAAGAAAAAGGTTCCCCCCCAAAAAACAAACTGGAGTCTGGTCTAAAGGTCAGGTGGGTTCTTGGCCTCCTGCAGGAAAGAATTTAAGAGCAAGCTGATACAATAAAGCTGAAGAAAATTCCTAAAGACCCAAGAAGCAGAGGCAGAGCTCTTCAAAGGCAGAGCAGTGGCTCTCTCTCAGATCAGCAGGAGCAGCACTTCTTGAGTTTCTGGAGTCTTATTTTATATCTTCTATTTAATTTTACGTTGAGTGGAAGGAGAATTATACAGAAGATTTCTGGGAAGGGGGAACAGTTCAAAGAACTGAGGATCCCTTTACCTTTTAAGCCATGTGAGGTAACTTCCGAGAGTGTCTACAGAATTTGTAAACGTTCATGGTTATGTTAAGAATTTTGTTTTGTGAGTTCCTACATTGTAAGTGGGCACAGTGAGCAGTGAAGGTAACCTGAGGTCAATACTCACGGCCATGTTGGTTCTAGCTGATTTGGATCAGCTTCTCCATCTACCACTTTGTTTTATCACAGACCTTAGTTATGGCCTGCTGGTTTCCTCTCTCACTATGACTCTCTAGCCTGTGTACACACGAGATACACTTAAGAACCTTCACTCTGCAACGTAGTAACAGCAGCATAGCAATAGAATATCATGAAAATGACACAAGACCCCATAAGTGAAAGAATAAATAAATATTATGTATTAACTCAATAAATATTATAGAGTAGAGAAAATGTACAAACCAAAATGTTTCACAAATACAATAATACAAGCTAGAATAATAATGTTTAATAAAAAAACCCACAGACCATATAGAATCAACATGTTTAATCATATAATATAAGGGTCTGTTACTGGTGGGAGGCCTCCTAGTCTCTATTTAATCGAATTCAGAAAACAGTTTTAAAGTATGAGCTTTGTATAAAGCTTAATTCTTAATTCATAAGCACACTGGGTTTGATCCTCTGTCAGTGGTCTGTTGAGACCTGGTCAACACAGACTTTTCTGACAAATAATTTCCTTTAAAAATAAAGACTAAAATTGCTTGTGTAGCATGAACAGAACTGAATGTTCCAACCAGATAATGATCTCCCATGGTTAGCGAAAATAAGTATCAAGGCGAAGCAGACACATTTATTTTCAAGGCGGGAGACTATTTTTCAATCACATTGTCCAATTTCATTTTCATTAATGCTATTAGAACAAAATAATTTGTGGCAAGAAATGAAAAGCAAATAAACAAAATTAACAAGATCTCACTGTTGTTGAGCTCTGTGGGTTTCTTTTGACCTAGGGGTTAAGTGTTCTGGCTGATAATTATCTTATTTAGGGAAATAGAATTAGAAAAGTCTATAGTTTGCAAGAAATCTTGCATTTATGCTTTTCATAAACTTTGTATTTAGACACTGCCTTTTTCCTCAGACTTACTTTAGTATATTAATTGTGGTGCCAATAAATAATGGCAATTTTAGCTTCGGCTTATCTGGAGAATCAGAATGTACTTGCCCACTGAGGAGTTATGTAAACCATCTAAAATGATAAGACAGATGGACTAAAAATGCTTCTTTCAAACTCTATTTTTGCTCTATTGTTTTTGTTTTTGTTTTGTCTCAAGTAATGGGCAATTACTTCAACTTTCTGCATAGATATAACTTTAGATAAGAGAAGCCTGGAAATGCTGAGCCATTCTGAAATACAGGTGCAACAGAACAGTGAGAAGTGTATTTTTCCTCTGACACAGGTGGACATTGTGCTGAAAGGTATTTTTATTCTGATATCTATATCTCACTAATGTTTACCCATTGTTAGCAGAGAGTGTGAGACTTGGAAATTATTATAAATTTTCTAAAAATCTAAGTCCAAGTTCCACAGTTCTCAATGGTTTATCATGAAGTGTGTGAAACTAAAAACAAGAAATACTTCCCATCCTTTGAGAGGATTCCAATGTCATCAGCACCAATTTGAAAAGATATAATTATACAACTTTCACATGCCATGTTTAATTGCACAATTCTAAACACACATTGAAGCACTACGTTCTTAACTTATGAATGTCATCTCAGGTCTTTACTTTCATTCTCTGCATATTTTGAAAAGTGTACAATTTAACTTTCAATGGCATTTGGAATTCTGCTATGCTACAATTTGAAACTTACTTTCTCTAAGGTTAATGACACAACCTCTCTCTATCTCACTCTTATTCTTGCTTCTAATTTGTACACCTTTGGTCATGCTCTACTCACTTATAAAAGAACGATCTCTCTCTGTCTTCCAAATCAAATCCATCTTCTAAATCAGCTCACAGTCTACCTTATGTATCCTATTTCTATTAATTCCTTGCCCTTGGCACCTCTTTTTTCACTGATGGCATTGGTTTCACACTGTCAGGCCACTACTTCATATGGTTGAGCTGGATCTCACTAATTAAATCAGGGCCTCCTCAGAAGTGAGTATCAGTTGAACACTTTGCTCTGTGGTGCACACAGACCTAACACAGGTGTTGTCCCAAGTTGGGATATTCTTAGTTTAGAAACTGAATTGAATGAAAATGAATGGAATATAATAAAACTGAATGAAAGGAGATTTATTTTCAAGATGTTGAAAAGTTTTCCCAGAGAATATTTTTGAGTTGTATTTTCTGGATTGTATTTTACAGAGCAATAGCTCTTCTTACATAAGTAATATTATTTTCTTACCAGTTGATATCCTGAGTGATATTTGAATTGACTCTTTCATCATAAGCATCAAACTCCCCAAAGAAATCCATAGCCAGTGACTGTAACAAAAGGAGAAAATATTTATATCGAATGGAAAATTTCATGTAACTTAAACATCTACACATTGTATGAAATTTGGAAGTCAGCTAGTCTGTCCCTTCATTTCTCTGATACCAACTTAAGATGACCTTTGATATGACGCCAGTTAGTCAATGCCCTTTGATGATCTCCCTCTCATCAATATGTGGCCTCTGATCTTTCAACTTTGAGTGCAATTGAAAGTCAGTGGGGAGGGGGAGGAGCCAAGATGGCGGTCTGTAGCCAGCTTTCTGCAGACGCTCCTGTCCAGAAGGAGAGTTAAAGGACAGAAATTTGGCGAGAAAGCCAACGGTTTGGAGCTGAGCCAAGAGACAAGGTCGAGGAACACACATC
>CAUYON010092872.1:0-12083 GCA_963573935.1 Arctocebus calabarensis
ATGGGAGGGGGGGAAGAATTGGGATTTCTCTGCTGTAAGATACCTATACTGTCAATGAACTGCTATAGTTTTGTTTGAGAATGGACTTGGATTAGTTGTACATGTATATTGCAAATTCTAGACAAACCACCAAAAAAAAAATATATTTAATCTATTAATAGAGAAGTGAAAATTGAATCATATAAGTATTCCATTAAAACCAGAGAAAGCTGAAGCACATTCTGCCCTATGATTGCACCAATGTACACAGTTATGAATTAATAAAATTATTTAACAAAAAGAAGTCTTCTTCATAAAGTCTTTCTCTAGGCTGATATCTTCAAGTGTTTTTCCTATGCTTTCTTTGAGGATTTTTATCATTTCATGCCTTAAATTTATGTCTTTTATCGATCTTGAATCAATTTTTGTGAGTGAAGAAAGTTTCAGGTCCAATTTCAGTCTTTTACATGTGGTTATCCAGTTCTCCCAGCACCACTTATTGAGTAGGAATTATTTCCCTCAGTGTATGTTCTTGTTTGGTTTATCAAAGATTAGGTGGCAGTAAGATGTAACTTTCATTTCCTAGTTTTCTATTGGATTCCAGATGTCTATGCCTCTATTTTTGTGCCAATGCCATTCTATTTTGACCAATATGACCTTGTAGTACAGTATAAAGTCTGGTAGCGTGATGCCCCCAGCTTTGTTTTACTAAGAACTGCCTTAGCTATATGAGGTTTTTTCTGGTTCCATACAAAACGAAGAATTATTTTGTTCCAGTCTTGTAAGTAAGATGTTGGTATTTTAATAGCAATAGTATTCAATGGTATTCAATAGATGGCATTGAATCAGTAGATTCTTTTGGGAAGTATAAACATTTTAACGATGTTGATTCTTCTTAGCCATGAGCATGGTATGTTCTTCCATTTGTTAATATCTTCTCCTATTTCTTTTCTTAGGGTTTCATAATTTTCTTTAGAGAGGTCCTTCTCCTCTTTCATCAGGTATATTCCTACATATTTCATTTTCTTTGAAGCTACTGTGAAGGGTATTGTGTCCTTAATTAGCTTCTCATCTTGGCTGTTATCGGTGTATATAAAGGCCACTGATTTGTGGACATTGATTTTATATCCTGAAACATTACTGTATTTTTTTGATCACTTCCAATAGTCTGGTGGTTGAGTCTTTGGGGTTCTCTAAGTATAAGATCATATCATCAACAAAGAGGAATGTCCTCCTCCGCTCCCATTGTGATCTCCTCTGCTTCCATTTTCATGTGCTTTATTTGCTTCTCTTGCCTGATTGTATTGGCTAGAACTCCCAGCACTATGTTGAACAAACAGTAGACAATCTTACTAGATGACAATCTTCTAAGCCTAAACCCAGAAGAAGAAAAGAAATATCCAGAGTTATATCAGAGATTAATGAAATTAAAAATAGAAGAATCATTCAGAAAATTAATGAAATAAGGAGTTGGTTTTTTAAAAAAGTAAATAAAATATATAAACCTTTGTTCAGACTAACTAGAAATAGAAAAGCAAAAATCTCTAGTAACCTTAATCAGAAATGATAAAGGGGAAAAAACAACAAATGCCACAGAGATACAAGAGATTATCTCTGAATACTATAAAAATCTCTACGCCCAGAACTTTGACAATGTGAAGGAAATGGATCGATATTTGGAATCACACCCTCTCCCTAGACTTAGCCAGGAAGAAATAGAGCTCCTGAACAGACCAATTTCAAGCACTGAGATCAAAGAAACAATTAAAAATCTCCCAACAACAAAAAAAAAATGCCCTGGTCCAGATGGCTTCACAGTAGAATGCTATCAAACCTTCAAAGAAGTACTTATTCCCACACTGCAGCAATTATTCCAAAAAACTGAGAAGGAAGGAATCTTGCCCAACACGTTTTATGAAGCAAACATTACCCTGATACCAAAACCAGGAAAAGACTTAATGTAAAAGCAGAGCTTCAGACCAATTTCACTAATGAATATAGATGCAAAAATTCTCAACAAAATCCTAGTCAATAGATTATAGCGTCTCATCAAAAAAGTCATACATCATGATCAAGTAGGTTTCACCCCGGGATGGAAGGCTGGTTTAACATATACAAGTCCACAAATGTAATTCACCATATCAACAAAATCAAAAACAAACACCATATATTCCTCTCAATAGATGCAGAAAAAGCATTCAATAAAATCCAGTATCCTTTTCCTAATTCTAACAATGAAGAGTATAGGCAGAGGTGGTACATTTCTTAAATTGATCAAAGCCATCTATTATAAACCCACAGCTAATATTTTACTGAACTGAGTAAAACTGAAAGCTTTTCCACTTAGAAATGGAACCATCTTTGCATTTCTGCGTCCGTAGTCACATGGCCTTCTTTTCTTCTGCAATCAAATCTCCATCTACTTCATTCGTAAAGATACTTGTAAGGGCCCACCCCAATAACCCCAGAAAATAGAATAATCTCTCCATCTCAAAAAAAAAAAAACAAACCCCAAACTTAATCAAATCTGTAAAAGACATTTCTGCTGTATGAGGCAACATTCAGGGGCCAAGAGTGAGTTTATGAAGTGTTTTTCATTAGTCTGACTCACTTCATTTACTTTCCTACCATGCTCCCTGAAATCCACTCTGTAACAAGCCACTCACACTTAAATTCTAATCCAGAGTCTGCACCTGACATTAGATAGCCATGTTTGCTTACTGGTGATTCCTGTTACAATCCTCCTTCCCTTTATTCTAGCATAAAATATCCATAGATAATATTGTCTGGTTCTTCCGCTTGTGTACAATTTTTTGGTAGCATTTTTTAAATTTTATATACCAGTATTGATATTTTAAGTATCAAATATGAATTTCCAAATCTTTAACAAGGACCACAATGGCATACAGGAATTGCTTTCCCATCTCCTACTTGGCAAACTTCTCCCCTAAACATCTTGAACTGACTTCAGTTCTACAGAGGTACCAAACTTTTTCTTCCTGCTTTGTGTATTTTGTTCCTTCTAACACAAAGGTAAATCCTCCCATTCATTGCTTAGCTAAGCCCCACTCATTCCTCAGGTCTCATGGTAAATACACATATGCCCCAGAATGATCTTCCTTGACTCCTCATCAAAATTTACTCTCCCAATTATAATAGCTCATAACATCTTATATTTTCACTTTTTATCTTCTTACCATGATTTGTGTACTTATCTGATTAGTTCCGAGCATCTGCTGTCATGCGTGGTAGGCTCCAAGTTCACAAGTCCAAAATCTTATCTGATAAGGTCATAAACATAGCACCTCCTACTATGTCTGGAACATGGGTAGTAATCAATGCCTACTTGGTGAATAAATGAATAAAGAAAAAAAAAAGAAGGGAATGTTAAAAGCCACCTCAGTCTAACAATGTATTGTCTGGGCTGGGTATCTCATATGGAAGAAATGAGCATTCTTTTTATTTTATTTTATCTGTTTTTGTCAGGACTGTGGTGCAGAAAATCTTTTTAAATGCAATGCATAATATATTTAAATTCCACAAATAAGCTTTACTCCTCAATTTTATGCTGCAAGCTATAAATATTTAGTACTTGACTCACTTTCATCTTTTCTAGCATAAGCTAATTTCTTTTCTCTGCAAACAGATAAGCAGTGTTCGAATCTGTGTAAATAGGTAACATTAGCATTTGTGGTTCCTAATCTTAGCTAAGCACTGGCATTCATTAAGGCCGTTTGTCTTCATTTTGCTTTTCCCATTTTTTTTTTTTGTCTTTCCTTTGTTTTCTTTTCTCTATACTAATTTTACTTTAGACTGCTTTTCTTTTCTAGGCAGGGGCAAGAAAGATAGTAACTATCATTATCAATTTAAAGACTGCATAATGCAGATGAAGAAACAGTTAATTTCTTATTTTTTATGATTTTCTCTTATTTTTCTTTCTACTTTGATTTGCGACAAACTTCGTGCATCTACACTGTCATAATTCCCTCTTCCTCTGCACTGCCACCCCACCATGTTCAGTTTAAGTCTTTTCCATGCTATTCCAAGAACTCCCATAGTCATCATCAAAACATTTCCAACTAAATCAGAAATTCAATTTATTTAGAACTCATTCATTCATCAAATATTTCCTCATTCATTCATTCACTCACTCACACATTCTCAGAGTGCTTATTTAAGCCAAAATTCTTTTAGGAGCTAAGGATGTAACAGAACACAGAAGGAAAATCTTTCCTTCATGAAAATTAGATTTTTGAGCATAAATTAAGAAAAAGATAGTAGAGCCATCTAAATATAGTATATATGCACTCTGGAAAAAAACAAAATAAGTTAAGAGGAATAAGAATTGTCATGGGGCAATTGTCTGAGGGTGGTTCCTATTTTGAAAAAAGCAAAGACTTTAATGAAAAGTGACTATATTCGTAAAGGTTCTTCAGAGAACCTGAACACACAGGATAAGAGGAGGGAGAATGGGGAGAGAAGAGACAGAGAGAGAGGGATTTAAGGGATTGGCTCACACAAGTGTGCTGATGAGTCTGAAAACTGCAGGGTGGGCCAATGGGCTGGAAATTCCAGTAGCAGTTAATGTTGCAGTCTTGAGTTCCAAGCCAGCAGTCTAAAGGTAAAATTCCTTCCTCTTCGGGTACCTTCAGTTTATTCTCTTAACATCCTCAACTAACTAGATGAGGCCTGTCCACTTTATGAAAAGGAATCTGCCTTACTCAAAGCCTACTGATTTAAATGTTAATCACATCAGCAACATCTAGATACTCCTGTTTAACAAAAGAACTGAACACCATAGCCTAACCAAGTTGCTATATAAACTATCACAGTGACATTTGAGAAAAACCTGGAAAAGGAAGAAAGGAAGGAAGAAAGTTATGGACCTATGGGAGATGGGGGGGGGGGAAAATGTGCTTTCTAGGCAAAAAAACAGCATTGCAAAGCCCTGGGGTTGAGTAGTTAATGTAAAAGGAGGAGGCCTGTGTGTAGATGAAGCAAAAGGCGTGTGGGTATAGGCAGTGGGGGGTGCGATGCAGTAAGGGAAGATTAGGAGGTGAGGGGTCAGATTATGGCTTTTATAAGAAGGAAATCAACTTTAATTTTTAGCTTGAATAAGGATCAGAGGAGTAATGTCAGTTTGAGCATGTGTGACTTTATTTTTAGAGATTATTCTGAATGCCTGGTTAAGAACAAACTGTAGAGGAACAAGGATAGAAGACAGAGACAAATCAGAAGAAATAACCCAGGAAGGAGATGAGAGTGGTTTTGACACAGATAATAAGAACGATCAGATTCTGAATATAAGCAGGCCGCATGTTATTCTATCCAGTTCCTGTATTCAAATGATAGTATTGATGGCATGTTTTAATACCAAAAGATACCATTTATTGAAATTCATTAACTTAAAAAAAATCAGCTTTATTGAGATATAACTCAAACCATGTACACTATGCAATTTGCTAGTTTAAAATACACAATTCCATACCATACACAAAAGCCAACACAAAATGGATTGACTATATAAATATAAAATCTAAAATAATAAATCTCTTCGAAGAAAACAGGATAAAGAGTTCCAGCAACTGGCCTTGGCAATAATTTCTTGTCTATGACCCCAACATCACATGTTATGAAAGCAAAATAAACAAGTCAAATTATATCAAACCAACACAGAAGAGGAATCAATCAAAAGGAAAACCACAGAATGGGAAAAAACACCCTCAAATCATTTACTTATGAGTTTTAGAAACAGAGAATTTAGATAACAAGGGTTACCTTTGTTTTGAGGAAACCTGATAGAGTCTTCTAATGAATCATATGTGGGTAGCAGGGTGAACACTAGAAGAAGTTAGATTTATTCAGATGCAAAGACATTTGTGCAAGATTTGGAAAGTGACATCATACCAGTAGGCGGTAACTTCTGGAGATTAGGGTGCCAGTCATTGCTATAAGCTTGCACGTGCTGTTACTGATCAGCTTGTGTACTTTAATGGCATGGGGAAGTACCCAGGCATAAGATTTCTCTAGCTCCTGCCAAATATCTTGCTTCAGCTCCTACAAGTCTGGGGCCAGCTTAAGTGTGGTGAAGTACATAGCTCCTTTCACTCTGGCCAAGTTGGAGGCAGGTTCAAGGTTTTCCCTGTGAAATCCAGCACACCAGAATTGAACAGGCGAGGAAGATGTTATTGAATGCTAGACAATAGGAAAGAGATTGAACTCAACTCCTCTAAAATAGAAGGTCAGAGTTTTTAAAACCTGGAATTAGCTACTAGCAATGTACTGGAGGACATTGGCAGAGCTGGTCTATGTGGTTAGGCTGTGTGTGGTACCTATTCAGATCAGACTCCTGCATTCCCACAGACTGGGACATAGAAGCATTGTGGGCAGTCAAGGATAACTACGTTTTCAAGAGAAAGGTCCTAGGTTCTTGAGAAAGATGGTCCTGGGTTGTAAGACTTCCAGGAGTCTGGGAGGTTTATATCTCAAAGGGGCAGAGGTAGAGTTTACAACCACAAATGTTCTAAAGTGAAGTCTCTAAGAAAAAGGAAGTCAGGAATCCATAGTCAGGTAGAAAACTGTCCAAAGATTGGTCAATCTGGGGGGAAGGTTAAGGTGCATCTTGCTCAATTATCAATGTAGAGATTGTTAGCAATGTTGGCAAGAGTAACTTTGTAGCTCAAGACAAAGGACTAATATGGGTAGTTTCAAGAGAAAAGGAGAAAAGAGGAAGTAGGGACAGCATATCGATGATTCTTAAGGAATTTTGCTCTAAAGGAACTAGACAGACTGAAGGCTGAGGGTGAAGTGGGAGTCAAGAGAAGGTGTTTTAGTTGAGAGAAATTACTGCATGTTTATATGCAGATGAGACTGATCCAGCAGAGAGGGAAATATTAATCATGCAGGCAAGAAAGAGGAAGAAGGCTGGAAAATGTTCCTGTGTGGAGTAAGAGAAATAAGGTCTAGTGTACAGTTTAAAGGGTTGGCCTTGGATGATATCCCTAACTGCTATTCATATTAGTAGAAGGGAGGGCACAGTCGTAATTCAGAGACAAAAGGCAGGAAAATATATTGGTGGGAACCTTTAGAAAATCTATACTGTTTGCTACAATAGGGAGCCAGGATTTCAGTTAACCATAGGAGAGAGAAATTGAGAGATAAGTAGGAAGTGCAAGAAGGTCTGATTGCTGGCCAAGAGCAACGAAAGAGCGACTGGGCTTGGATGGAAAACAGGGATTTCCCAGGCACCTCCGGGTCAACCAGTGCAGAGTGTCCATGAATTAAACCAAGACCAGTCAGCAAGGTTGTGCATTTTCTCCAGATAAGTTTTACTATGAAGGTCCAACCAAAGTCCGTGGACAATTAGATTTGACTAGGACTGGAGGTTTCCCGTATGTCTATGACAAAAGGAAAAACTCTGAAGATTTTGTGCTTTTGACTACAGTCATCCCTTGGTAATCAGAGGGGATTAGTTTCAGGAGCCCTGAGGATACAAAAATATGTGGATAATCAAGTCCCTTAAATCAAATGGCATAGTATTTACATGTAATCTACACATACCCTCTCTTATACTTTCATTATTCTTTATATTACTTATACTGCCTAATACAATGTAAATGGCATGCAAATATAGTCATGTAGCGTAAGGACACCTCTGTTGGTGGCAGGCTACACATGCAAAGATAGTCCCATAAGATTATAAAGGAGTTGAGAAATTTCTATTGCCTGGAAGGCAGGATTTAACACAACACACATTCACGCTATGTGGTGCTGCTTGCGTAAACAAACCTACTGGGCTGCCAATCGTACAAAAGAATAACACTTACAGTAATATGCAGTACGTAATACTTGATAATGATAATAAACCACAATGTTTATGTATTTACTACGATATTAAGGCCCTTCCGGAGGTATTTCAGAAGGTGGCATGGGCCTGAAGATCTTCCAAAGGGACACGATGCGGAGGTGGAAGACAGTGGCACTGATGTGCTGGCCCGGGGTAGGTCTAGCTTCATATGCCGGTTTGTGTCTTCATTTTTAACAAAAACTTTCAAGAAAAGCTTTAAACAGAAAAAGTATTACAGAATAAGGATACGAAGAAAAAATATTTTTCTACGTTTGTCCAATGTTTGTGTTTTAAGCTGTGCTGTCATAAATGAGCCAAAACATTTTTAAAAAATGAAAAATTTGATAAAGGTAAAAAGTTATAGCCAGCTAAGGTTAATTTATTATTGAAGGAAGAAAAAAAAATTTTTATAAACTTGGTATAGCCTACATGTACAGGGTTTATAATTCTACAGTGGTATACAGTGGTGTTCACTCATAACTCTCTCACCGATTCACCTGGAACAGCTTTCAATCCTATAAGTTCCCTTCCTGGTAAGTGCTTTATACAAGTGTACCATTTTTTTGTAACATATTATACAGTATTTTTACTGTACCTTTTCTGTATTTAGAAATGTTTAGATACTACAAATACTAACTATTGTGCTACAATTACCCACAGTACTAAGTACAGTAACATTTTATATAGGTATAGCCTAGGAGCCATAGTGTGTCATAGCCATATCAGAGACCCTAAGTATGTAGGAGGCTATACCATCAATGTTTGTTGGTGTATAGGAAGCTATACCATCAGTGATTGTTGGTATAGCCTCCTACACATGTTTGTATAAGTATATGATGCTCCCACAATGACAAAAATGACATAAAATGCATTTCTCAGAGTGTATTCCTCATTAATCCAGGCGTGAATGTAATTGTTACACTATAGTTTTTTACTCTGTGTTTCTTTGAACTAGTTTAAATCAATGATTGGTTGAATTCACAGACACAGAATCTGTGGCTATGGAGATTGTAGATACAAAATCAATGGCTTCTGCACGTCATCACTCACACTGACACATTCTTTTGCTCTAGTTAAGAATAGTGTTATGTGCATTTCTGTTTTCAATGAACAGGTATTTACTTAGTACTAATAATAATAGCTAACATTTACTTGGCAGTTAACTGTGTTTCAGGCACTTTTCTTTTGCCAGTATTTTTACTCATTTGATCTTCATATCAACACTGTAAAAGAGGTAATATTATTATCTGCACTTTCCAGATGAAGGTACTAAGGCACAAATGTCTTGCCCAAGATAAGACAGTAAGTAGATGAGATATAAATCCAGTCTAGGATTTCAGAGTCTGGGCTCCTAATCACTGCCCTGCAGTTGTCTATGAATTAAATGGTCTACCAATAGTCATGTAGCATAAAAAGTAGATAAGGTTTAATTAACAAATTAGTTAGGAAAACATACACCCATGAAACAAAGAGTGAGGAAAGCAGATTGATATAATGATGTTGTCACACAATGTTTGCAGGCAGGAAATTCATACATACAATAGGGGTTGTCAAAGTGGATTTGGAAGCACAGGTAGGACATGAAGACAGGGAGGCAAATCCTCCCCTCCTCCCATGTTGGGACAATGGAAGCAAATTCTGGACTATGGGATGGAATTCAGTGTCTTGAGGAAGACGGTAATGGGTGAGGCAGGGGTAAGATTGGACTTGGGTGAGGGCAGTGGGAAATAAATTTGGGAGGGGAAATAATGGGAAATTTGAAAAATGCGTAGGGTGGGGATTTTGAGGGAATGCCTTATGATGCAGCCAACAAACTTTAATCAGCTTGATTGGTTGGTGCTGTGAATCCCTGCTCAAGGGTCTTACGGGGACAAACCACCTTTGACCCTGTGAGCAGTCAGGGGAATGGATAGACAGGAGGGACTGTGGCCATGTTATATGCATCTTTTCCCCTCCATTGTCCATTTTCTTTACCTACCAAATAGATGTGTAATGAATACTAAATAGAAAAATGACTAAATACTAATGGGAGTTGATGATTAACTGAATAAGAGAATAAAGAAAACTGTTGTGTGTTTTTAGAGCACTTATTTCCTCATTTTACTTTTTATAATTGACACATACACCATCTATGGAGTGCAAAGTGATGTTTTAATGGATGTCCACATAGTGTAATGATAAAGTCAGGGCAATTCATCAATGGGTAATGTCTGAGCTTTAAAATTTTTCATAGAGCAAGAAATTATTAATGTTAATGACAAAATGAGAATATTGAAAAGAGATTTCAACAGAATGAAAGTTTCAGGATACCAGAATAAGTGTAAGTACTGTAATTAGCAGCAATTCACTCACATGTGTCAGCGTTGTTCATTAGTTGCATAAGAGAAGTCACAACCAGCATCTAAATATGATCTAAAAAAATCACGATTTCTCATCACAAATTTATTGTCTAGCACCAAAAGAATAATGGAGAGAGGTGTGTCTTTCAGTTTCGTAATGGAGAAAGGTGTGTTTTTCAACTTTTTTTTCCTAGACCCTAGGTAGGAAACCTGGGAGCAATCTGCTAATAGCAGCAGCTGTGCTTATAAATCTCTCTCTCCTACTGACAGAGTGTGGTTCAGCTAAATGCAAACCTAGTGTGTAATTATATATTTACAAGGTATATATAATAATAGCTAAATGGTAAACACTAAGGAAGTAAAATGAAAAATTTAAAAACCGAGCAATGAATGCAGAGACTAGAAATACTCTTCTACTCAATGCACAATGCATTAATTTAGGAATAAATTTCATACGTGCAAACGAAGTAATAGAAGCTAATGTGACAGCTAACAATATCGAGCAGAAAAGTTACTCATTAGAAAACTGTTGTGAATTTAGATTTAAATTCCGCCCCTCCCCCCACCCCAGCAATTTTCCCAAGCTTCGGTGGGTGACATTGTTAGGCTTGGGTTTTCTTCATGTCTAAAAATAAAATTGTAGTGATTCATAGCTACTGCGGTGGCTTGCACTGGGTCAACGTGGTGAATCTAGAATTTGTTTTCCAAGAATTCCCTACAGGGCTCTGCATTACAGGAATTTGTACAGAATTTGGAAAGCAGAAGACAAGTGACAGCCATTAATTCCTGCAGGTGTTATGTGTACAAGCAATGACAGGAGCAAAGGTGCCAGGGCTTCTGGCGTGTCCTTCTCCCTGGCTCCACATCCAGCTCTTTTGTTCCAGTAGCCGAACTGACCAGCAGTGGCCCTGGGACCATTTGCAGACTTTAAGTTAGGGGTCCAGAGAAGCAGTACTAAGCACACACATTCTTTAAATTTATTAAAACATCATTTTACAAATTCAAATGCATACAGTTTTAAGGTGCAATTTCATAAGTTTTGACAAATGTGCACACTCATTTATATACATGTATATACCCACCTTCCCAAATTAGACACAGAGTATTTTGACCACCCCCAAAATCTCTGTTCTCCCAGAGGGAGCTGATCTGACAGTTATCACTCTAAACTCGTTTTCCCTATTTCAGGACTTTATATAAGTGGTATTCTACATCAGGCACTATTTTGTGGTTGGCTTGCATGTTTTTGAAATCCGTCCATGTTGCAGTCATCAATATTTGATTCCTTTTTAATGTTTTGAGTAGTATTCTATCATATGACTATGCCACAATTTGTTCATCCATTTATCTATTGATACACATCACGCACTTATTCAAATACATCAGAGTGGAACTATTAGGTCAAATACAGTAAGTGGATACTTAAACTTGGTAAAAAACAGCCAAAGTACTCTCTAAAGTGCCTATAACATTTATTCTCCTGCCAGCAGTGTATGAGAATGCCTATTATTTCACAGCCTCCACAACATATGGTACTAAATCTCTTTATTATTAGTCATTATAGAGGACCTGAAATTATATTTAATGTTGGCTTAAATTTACATCTCCTTAATGTCTAATAATATTTTAATATACTTATTAAATATTAGTATCTTCTTTTGTGAAGTTGCTATTTTAGGCTTTTGCTGTTTTTAAATTTTTTATCAAATTATTGAATTGTAGGAATTTATTTTTTTTTTTTGTTTTTTGTTTTTTATTGTTGGGGATTAAGGGTACAAGAAACCATGTTACACTGGTTGCATTTGTTAGGAAAAGACCCTCTTACAATCGTGTTTTGCCCCCAAAAGGTGTGGCACACACCAAGACCCCACCACCCCACCCCCCTTACTCCTTCCCTCTCTCTGCTCTTCCTTTCCCCA
>CAUYON010092873.1:0-12048 GCA_963573935.1 Arctocebus calabarensis
GTGAAAGAGGAGCTCTGGAGTCAAATGAGTTTGGGGAAAGCCACAATCACCAAGTTTAAGGAGGCTTTTCATATTTATTATGAATCTCCAAGAGTGGGTTCTGGCATGCTGAGATATCAGATGCTTTCTTTCTTCTTGTAAGAGAAGGTCTTAGCAGTCCTTCTGTGTAGCAGACCTCACTGGGTACAAGTGAGGTTCCAGGGCGTCATCTTTCCTGCAGACTGGAGTTTGAATGGCCTGAGTGAGAGCCTGGCATTCTCTCTCTCACACACACACAGATCTGGCAGGCAGCAAAGGCTGGGGCTTTGATAAGAGAGAAAGAGGCTGACGGCACGATCCCTAAACATGCTGGAGAAAAATCAGATCACGCTAGAGCCCGTGAGGACCGCTCCCCTTCCCTTTGCCTCAAAACCGTCCTCCCTCCTCCAACCCTACTCTCTCCTTCTGTAGAGAGCCCTGCTTATCCCCTGGCTTCTCATGGTCCCATGATGCCCGCCCTCCACTTTCAACCCCTCCTTCTCCATCCCAAGAGCTGATCAAGGCATTTTATTTAAGAGAAAAAAAGAAACAATCTTCTCCTTTAGAGAGTCCCCGTTAGAATAGTTAAGTATGTAGATAGATACTCAACATGGCCATTTTTCTCTTTTATCTATGTGTTTAGAGCTCTGTCAGCCCCATTTTTCATGGCCTAACTCCCTAGGAGTGTGTCCTTGTGTCTAAAGATGAGCAACCAGCTTTGGAACCACTTGTGGGCCCTGTGGTCTCTGCTACCCTGGACATGCAGAGCATCCCCTGATCTGCCCTGCCCAGTGCTGTGGAGTGGGGAATGCACTCTGTTGTAGCTCTAGAAGGAGAGATGTGTTTCGAGAGTAAGTGAGAACTCCCCCCCCCCCGCCCTCTCTCTTTCCTCTCCCCCTGCTAGGCAGAGAGTGGAGATTCTCAAATGCTTCCTGGTACCACAAATGCCCTCTAGCTATACCAGCTCTGTCCCGCCCCTCCCTTGTATAGGTTAGGGCCATGCATACACCTGCCATTGGCTGAGCTGACTTTTAAATATCCCAGTGAGTTTCATTGTCCTCTTTACTTGGTTATGGGCATCATCTTATCTGACATAAAATAGAAATTGGACTATTATCTGCCTGTCAATTTTGATGCCCTAACTTGGTATCTTGGGGGAAAACCTGGGTGGAAGGCCAGTCTCTGGGGTGGAAGGCCAGTCTCTGCTATGTGCCAGGGACGTTCTTCTGAAGACGGCTGCAGAGGCAAAGTTGCATTACAGAAACCACAGCCCTGGTGGATTCTGCAGAGCCAGGCCTCTGGGGACCTTGTGACGGGAAACTTGAGCTTCTGCTGCTCTCACAGGCCTTCTCATAAGGGGCGGAGGAGCAGGGAAGGAATGAGTTCACCCTTCCTCTCCCTGGCTGTGCCCTTGCTCATCTGTTGCCCAGGCAGTGGCCAGTGGGGTAGGAGGACGCTGGAGTCATGGACCTGCCAGCCAGACCCTATGTGATCCTTTTGCGGAGTATAAATCAGGGCATTAGCAGGAACTACATGCCTGAAAGAACAAAGAAAGTCCTGAGATTGGGGCTGATTTTTAGAGATTGAAAAATCTTTGTTAATGTAAGGATATGCACAGATATGTTCCCACATTTGTTTGTGCTTACATATTTACTTACAGAGGCTTAATCCTTAAATCATGTTACCCCCAAAGATGTTCTCAGCAGCAACAGATCTCTTGGTGTGAAATATATCATGGCAATAAAAACTACCCATGACAGGCAGGATGTTGCTGGAGTGTGTAAAATAAATTTTAAAAACTGGGTTAAAACAGTAGGAGGCATGATCGTCTAACAGAAATAAAAATGACAGTTGGAGATTGTCAAATCTAGATCCTTTTTTCCCAAACAATCAATGAACTATTTTTAATCTTTTTTTTTTTTTTTAGTTTATAAAAATGCTCTTTCTCCCAGTTCCTGCCCAGAGCTTTCTCGTGTTCCTCAAGTCTGGAATCAATATAATGTTAAAAAGAAAAAAGAGGTCATTAGTTGTTGGATTGATAAATTGATTCAACAAACTGGGTTAAGAATAAAGTAGGTTAAGAATCAACAAAGTGGCAGGGGCATGGAAAGGAAGGAACTTTAGGGAAATAAAGTACACTTTCATGGTCTTGAAGAGTTTCTCGTCACCTGAAATAGGCTATCATTTTTAGCCTGGTATCAGTGAGTCAAGATTAATAATACTGACAATGCGGGTGGCTTATAATGTACATGGCCACATGCTGGAGGCTCTTTGTCCTTTACTGCTCAGTTAACTGCCCTATCTCCCTGAGGAAGGTGTCCCTGTTTCATAGATGATGACATCGATCTTCACACCAGATGACCAACCCAAAGTCACTTGACTACTGGGTATGGGAGATCGGCTAAGATACCACGAAATGAGCGAGTGGAAATTCCAGGTGTCTTCAATGTCGAGATTTAAGCCTAAGTGTTCTACAGGCTTCTGGCTATTTTCTTTCTTTCTTTTTTTTTTGGCCAAGGCTGGTTTTGAACCCACCACTTCTGGCATGTGGGGCCAGCGCCCTACTCCTTTGAGTCACAGGCGCCACCTGGCTATTTTCTATTATCCTCTCCACTCCTGTCTTCCAAGAACCGCACTCCCACCACCATTGTGTGCTTTCTGTGCTTCAAATCCTCAGCTACTTGGCCCAAACCCATCAGAATAGACTCAGAACAAATACAGACTTGTCCTATAGGCAAATCTGAGGGGGCACCAGGAGACTGGGTAAGGGTGGTGCCAGGCCCATCAGCAGGCTGAAGGCTTTCTGGTTCTGGACTCAGGTGCAGAGAGGCAGGCCCCAGGGTGCGTGTGAGGGATGCCACCCCAACTGTCTGGTCCAAGGGAAGTGTGGGGACCAGGCGGGCACCCAGCTTTACTTAGTCCTGGGGCCTTATGTGTCCACCCAGGACAGACTGTGAGGTGTACAGCTGTTAGTTTAATCTATACTCTGGGAGAGTTAGTGTGAACCCTGGTCAGAAAACACCGATCCCCAGGGGCAGAAGAGGGCTATTTGTTAGCATTTGCAGTCCTAAAGGTTGCACAGTCTAGAGCAGTGATTTTCAACTAGTATGCCGGGAAAATTTTAAAGAGCATTAATTAAATTATTTTCCAAAGACGTTCAAAGCATAGTAAATATATTTTTTATTTTATTCTATTTTTTTGATCAACATAATTTAAGGGTGCCCCGGAAGTTTAACTCTAGGTTCAAGTGTGCCGTGAGATTTTTAAAAAGGTTGGAAAGCACTGGTTTGGAGGGAGCTCTTGCACATGTGGCTTCAGCTCTTGCCTGTCTCCATCAGCAGCACAGACTTTGTGAGTTAGCACAAGAGATGTTGGAGAACATTTTTCATTATTGAGACAAGTGGTGTTCGAAGTGCGTGGGCTGGCTGGGGACAGTTCGCAGGCACCTCTGTCCCAGCCCAGGACGGAGGAAGGACCCAGTGAGCCTGGTTGCTCATACTGCTCACAATAGCATTTTGTTTGGTCATGATTCTGTTACCTGATGCCCATTGAATCCTGCCCTCTCTGAGTCTTTTTCAGGAATCTCTTTTTGGGGTGCTTAAGGAGGCAGAGACCTAGGACTTCCACACCTTCTAGGGTCACCTGGTGTGACTGCACTTGTGCCTATTTAATTGTAAATGCAGAAGAATCTCCATAGCTGAACCCCTCCCTAACTGACCAGCTCCTTAAGTTGACATAATGTTCATAGACGGGATAGGCACCACACGTGCATTCAGTACAACAGACCTGGTTTCTTATGTTGACCACCTCTGTATGTTGACCAGTTTGTTACAGTCCCCTGGGTGGTCAACTTGCAGAGTTTCACTGTATTAATATTTGCAGACTCGGTCTGAGATTTGCTTTCATTATAACATATCCCTACTGGTGAGTGTTTCAAATACACGTATGTATGTGTGTGTGTGTGTAAGATGTGATTCTGTACATCTTTTCTCAACTCTGCATTCAGTGATATCACAAGTTAACTTGCAATTTGCCCCAACAGTGCACAAATACTACAAGTCAGGGCTTTTATTTTTTTTCCTGGGAAGCTGGTCATTAAACATTTACCTGCATACCACTGTCTCAAGCCTCTGGAGGCTAATTGTGAATGGCTGAATTGGTTTAGGACCATTTGCAACATCGTTAAAATAAATCCACCTGCTGGGCGATGCCTGTGGCTCAGTGGATAGGATGCCAGCCCCATATACCAAGGGTGGCGGATTCAAACACAGCCCCAGCCAAACTGCAACTCAAAATAGCCAGGTATTGTGGTGGGTGCCTATAGTCCCAGCTACTTGTGAGGCTGAGGCAAGCGAATCGCCTAAGCCCAGGAGTTGGAAGTTGCTGTGAGCTGTGATGCCTCAGAACTCTACCAAGGGCGATAAAGTGAGACACTGTCTTTGAAAAAAAAAAATCCACCTGCTTACCCCTATATTTAGTCTATGATGATACTCCAAAAGAGAGCTTTAATTTGTCTTGTAAGAACCCTAAGCTTTTTCAATATATATGTATTTGCAAATAAGGTGAGGTCTCAGCATGTGACACATGTTGTACCTTCAATGCATCCCCAACAATAAAAAGAAATAAAAGCAACAGACACCTCCTATAGACTATCTTAGAGAAATTAAAAAGTTGAAATATATCAATCACCATTAGCTCTACCCATCAAAGATAATAATTTGTGAAATAGAATTTTATAAAGTTAATTTGTCTGACCAAGCTTAATGCAAGCAAAAATAAGGAAGTGCTCTCCTGAAGTGTGTTGAAATGAGCTTTAGTCATCATGGAAGGCCAACTGAGAATGATTTTCCATCTTTCCTGATCAATTAAGTTAGCCATGATTCCATAAAGAAAACATGCTTTTCCACAAACTTAAAACAAGTGCCAGTTACTTCCCCCTGGCCTTTGATTCCACTGTCCAAAAGTTACCTTTTCTGTTTTGAATGTGTTAGTAAGAATTTGAGGGCTTATATTTTATGTTATTTTAATAAGTTGAAATGTGCTGAAAATTCTCACAGTTTCCTACATATGAGCTCCCTGAGAAACAGTCCTCCAGAATGAGTTCAGCCTTTGGGATCATTTAAACACGAAGGCTTCTGCCAATGGCAGTGAAAAAGTCAGTCGGCAGTCACTTCTGTATTTGCTGTTCACAGGGGTCAGCTGCCGAGGCCTGGTTGGTTAAGAAGTACACATCAGGGTGCATTAACTGAGATGTGTTTGTTTGGAAAGTAAGGCTGTTTCAGAACTAAATCAAGGAGCCAAATGTCACGAAAGAAGCGGGGATAAGATTCTCTTCTTTGTAAACAGCACCTGTAACTTGTTTTCCTGCATTTTGATGCTAAAACAATACAGTTTGAGTTGAACCCCTGCATCTGGTATTGCTTACGTAATAATATCAGTGTCTCCCACTAACCTTATAGGGCGAGACAATCCCTTTCCTGAAAGTTCACCCACATGATATCACGGAAACCACCCACATGATTTGTTCAAAGCCATGCTTGTGAGAAAGGGTTTTATATTCCAGAACGTCAGGATGAGTCAATCTCAATGGCTACGCAGAATATGAAGGCTGTAAGTATTACAAAGAATTCATTATTGTGGTCCTTGCCCTCAAGTTTCTGTCCTCTGATGGGAGAAGTAGGGCAAACATCAAATCCTCAGCTATAGCAGAGTCCAAATCACAGCACAGGTGTCACAGAAGCCTTTGCTAAAAATGTTCCTTTTCACCAAGAGTGAACCCTAATGTAAACTATGGACTATGGGTGGTTAGGATAAGTCAGTGAAGATTTTAACAAGCATGCCACTCTGGTGGGGGATATGGATATGCTGTGCAGTCTGGGTGAGGGCGGCAGTATATGGGAAATCTCTGTGCCTTCCTCTTAATTTTACTGTGAACCTAAAACAGCTATAAACAAGAAAAGTCTGTTAAACATACACATGCTCTCTCTCTCTTTCTCTTTCAGAGAAATCATTCTCAAGGTAGGAAGAATTAAGTACCAGAGCTGTGGCACTTTGGGCTCACACCATGAAAGCCAGAGTCTGGGTATGTGTTTGGGGATACTCTAAACCAGCGGTTCTCAACCTGTGGCTCGTGACCCACAGGAATGTATTAAAGGGTCGCAGCGTTAGGAAGGTTGAGAACCACTGAACTGGAGTTTATAAAAAGGAAAGAAAGGCAGAAAAGGGAAGGAGGGAAGGAAGGAAGGAAGAAAGAAAGAAAAGAAAAAAGAGAGAAAGGAAGCAAACAGGCAAGCAAACATTGAAAGCCTTCCTTTCCAGCACAGCAACCACTGATTTGCAAACCTTTTCAGCTAAAAGGGATCTGAGAGGGCGGCGCCTGTGGCTCAAAGGAGTAGGGGCGCCAGCCCCATACGCTGGAGGTGGCAGGTTCAAACCCAGCCCCCGCCAAAAACTGCAAAAAAAAAAAAAAAGTGATATGAGAAAGATGCTTCATTTTCATGACAGCTCCTTTGAGAACATTGTTTTCTGAAGTTTTAATTTACTCTTTTCAGTGTGGTGCCTGTGGGGTGGGGGAGAGAGGACAGACCAGGGATACAGATGAAGGTTGTGTGATCCGCCACGTGACTCCTTCCTCCAAACCCACAAATACCCCAGAAAATCTGTAAGGAAACAACATTGTCAAATGCCTACTTCCAGTGTTTAGGGAAGAACTGGAAGAAAGGAGCTAAGTTTTGCGTTCTGGGCGTCTCTGGGTGTAATAGGGACAACTCCTGCCGGGTTATGACAGTGAAGGCAAAAGAGAAGCATGAAAGAGAATATGACTGTCAAAGGACAAATAATTCTATTAGTGCTGGTTTTCTTAACTGCAGTGGTCAATTTTGGGAATATCGTTACAGCCAGAAGGATCCGTCTGGTGGGTACATTATACCGCTAACCTAGAAATGGCTGACATCAACACTCAAAACAGATGGTGGTTTCTTAAACGGGTGTAATAATAGAATCCAGAGTTGTCACCAGACCAGTTTAATTCAAGACGAAGTGCAGAAAGTGGAGCAGTGACAGACGGGACAGCTCCAGCCGTGTGGAAAAGCACTCACAATCTACTAATCCTAGAAGATCATGATAGAAATAGAGAAATGACCTGGGGATTGACTGTCTTTACTGCTAGAAGATAGACTGAGACCAAGTGCGGTGGCTCTTGCCTATAATTCCAGCACTTGGGAGGCTGAGATGGGAGGATGGCTTGAGGCCAGGGGTTTGAGAACAGCCTGAGCAACATAGTGAGATCCCCATCTCCACAAAAAATAAAAACTTAGCAGGGCATGGTGGTAGGTGACCTTAGTCCCAGCTACTCTGGAGGCTGAGGTTGGAGGATCTCTCAACCCCAGGAGTTGGAGATTGCAGTGAGCTGTGAGGATGCTGCCACTGTACTCCACACCCTGTCTCAAAAAAGAGGAAGATATATTGAGCCCTGTCGGAAGGAAGTCATAATATCTGCTAAGGACTTTCACCTTAGCCAGGAAGTCATAATATCTGCTAAGGACTTTGACCTTGGCCAGCAAATCCTCTATCTTCTTAGGTGGCTTTGACAGTACACACTGTTTTTCAACCTATTCTTAATCAGACAAGGATGAACATGACAAGATTTTAGTCCTTTTCCATGCTCAAAGATGCTCTTGGGAGAATTACTAAATGTATTCATTTTCTCTTCTATTAGATGTGGACCAGATCTGATGAACATTTTTTGTTGGACTGAGGGGATGCTGGGGGAACAAGGGCACTTCCAGGGGTAGATAATCAAATCTACATACATTCAGGGCCACTTAGGAGGCAGGGTCTTGGTGGTGGGGTGTTGGGAAGACCACAGTACCATGATCCCTACTAATAAGCTTGGCACAGAGGAAATGAAGCTGAACCTGAGCTCAGGTAGGGAATAATAGTAGGTTGACTACCATAGACTGGGCTCTGGCCCAAAGCCATGTTTTATAACTAGGCTAGTTACAGCTGCCCAAGCACCTATATCAAGTTCTAACTTCATCTGCCTCCTTCCATTCCCCTTTCAGCCAGGTATGAACCAGTCCCTGTCCTTCCTTAAGATTAAGTTCTTCCTATTCGTGAGAGAAGGTGACTACTTGACCCAGTGGGAAATAGTTAAGAAAATCTTTAGTTCAATCCTTTGCAATTTTGACTTCATATTAGAGTCATCTTGGAAGGATTAAAAAAAAATGAGCCCCATGCCCCACCTGACCCCCAAATTTAAACTCAGCTGGTATGGAGAAGGGTTGTATATTGGATTTGGGTTAAAGCATAGCCCAGGAGCCCTGTGGTGTACAGCAAGGCTGAGAACCACTGTCTAGCTGGATCTGCATCAGGGCTGTGTGAAGTTTATCTTATGCTTCAGTTGTATTAATGCCTATGAAAGTGACCCCGTACTGACCTCTTATCTGCCTGGGCTCTGACCTTTGAAAATCATCTCATCTATGGGGCCTCCCAACCTATTGTCTGCTTGGCCTCTGAAACCCACACTCCCTTAGCCTTCTTGCATATGGCTTTTCCTGGAGAAAAGCCCAGTTATGTCAAAAAGCATTTCAGTAGAACCTTTGATTCTAGTGACCAGGACATGATTTTCTGGTTCCTTCTTTTGTTTTTGGCCAACAAAAGAAACAAGTGGCTGCAGGAGCATCTGGGATCACAACCTCAAGACTGCATATGTCCTTATGGTTCCTGCTATCACCACAGCTTCTTGAGCTAACGACTCAAGAGATAGGTGGAAGGCATGTGTGGCTTGGAGGGTTCTTCAGCTCAGAGCCAGCACTCTGATGACAACACTTTGCACACCCCAGACAGGTGAACAGAGAGAGCCATCAAAGCTTCTTTGCCTGGGGGCTGTGCACTGCCAAGTGAGGCAGATCTTTCCTCTGAAATGCCTGCTCTCTACTGTGGGATTCCTATGTGCTACCTAAACGTCTTCATTATTTCTTGACTGAGGAAACATGAAGGACATTGAGTGGCTTGCCCATCTAGAAACCAGGTAGAACTCCCAGCAGCTTTCATTAGGCCTCACAAATGCCTTCCCCACTTGTTGCCTGTGACCCTGAGGCCTGGCTCTTCTGTGTTGCAATTAGAAAAAAAAAAAAGAAAGAAAGAGTGAGAACTTTCCACTACTCAACCTGGTCTCTTGCAAATGAGAGGTTAAAGAAAAAGTTGAGAAGCTGCGAACTCTTCCTTTAAAATTCTCATTTGCCTTTGAACCATACTCTTCCCTCTTAGAGGAAAGCCACCCTATCTCCCCCAAAGCCAGGGCTGGGAATGGGACATTGTCAGTTCTGCAAAGCTAACTTGGTGTTGTTGGAGAGTGAGTTCCTCTTCTTTCTTGAAAATGTTTCTGACATAGAGAGATGGTTTTCAAGAGCTCAGATTCTGTCATCTGATATATCACCCCTGGGTTATCAACCTGAAATACATGAACAGCTTTAAAAACCTAGACAAATGTGGTATTTGGAAAACCAAAACCAAAACGAAATCAACCAACCTACCAACAGAACAAAAATCCAACCAACTAACAAAATACCTTCCCCACTCCCAAATAGATTTGTAAGAGATGTTGGCCTCAAGAGTGACTGAATCAAGTATTTGCTAATTTAGACAGAGCTGTTATTTAAAACTATTTTCTTTGTTAAATGGCTTTTCGTTCACTATGTGATGGACACATGGAATTTATAATAATTTTGTAGGCTTGCTCCCCTTTGCAGTTACCAGTAGTGATGCTAATTATGCAAAGAAACTGGAATGGGTATTTAAAATAAAAAATGGGCTTTAGCTGCCTAGTGAAATTCAGTGAAATCAATAGGAAGCTCCTATACACGTATTTGCCTTCTTAGTGTTGGAACTAAGGAGGTGTCAACACACATACATTTCCCAGTAATGAAACTTCAAGATGGGCTTCTTAATGGAAGATAATCAACTGCAATGTAACTTTAATGAACTCTAATGCTGAAATGCAAACCAAATCCAACCCCCCATGGGAAATTAACCTAATCAATAATCTAATTTGAAGCTTTAAGCTGCGCGAACAATCCACTGCACAGACCGAGTCTACCTTTTCAGATGTTCACTCAGAGAGGTGGACCCCTTCTTGGGTTTTACAGCCCATGTCTGCATGTCATGGTATTGGCTAGATGCTTTTGTTGTTATCCTTAATGAGGATGCCATGCTATCCTCAATGAAATGCATGTAATATTCAGCTGAGTTCATGTCAAAGAAGAGGAAGGGAGGAAAGGCCCTTCTCTGCAAACTCAACTCCAATTCCTTTCAGGCATCCACCTCTCTGAACCACTCCTTCTGTCCACCCTATCGAGCCTTGCATAGATTTTCCTACTTTTTTTGAACCATAAGGAATCCCTTTTAGTCCCCTTACTCAAAAAATGGGGCTATTTGCTCTGCATCTGCACTTCAAAGTAGGACTTCCTTCCATGGTTCCATGGCCTTTTATCATTCCTTCAAAGGGTGTTGGAGAAGAGACTGCCTTCACCTTCGAAGTACCCCTCCTTCTCATGTAAAGCTACTTCCTCTCACCACACCTTTTGCAGAACAATCAGTGGGACCAAGATGTTTTTCTAGCTCTGCTCTTGATGATGCTCCCTGGTGCCTGAGTAGAGTAGGTAGTAGAAATATGTAGGTCTGGAACTCAGCAGAGAGATCATAGCTGAAGGCCTGGGTTTTGATCATTCCCATGGAGCTATTATGAATTGACATCATAGCAGAGGGTGAGATTTTCGACTAAGTAGATGGAAATAGAAACAAATTTCCACAGCACTCTAAATCCTCTGGGAGGTGTAGACAAACTCCATGAAGCGTGGTCTATATGTGAGAGACAGAAAAATTGGAGAGAGAGGGAGAGGGAGAAGTACAGAAATTGGAAACCCACAGCATGCAGAGAATGCTTACCAGAAGAACATGGGGCAGTTTTGTCCAGCTTTTCCTGAGTTAGTGAGGAACACAGGTTAGTCAGCCTTTTGAGGAGTATTTTGGAGGCAAACAAAGCCTTCTGAGGCTGTTAATTCATGAAGATTTATAGACTTTGTACTGAACAACTGCACTCAGGGTAAATGCATGAGGGAGATGAAGACTTAGCAGTCACAGCCTGGAGATAGTAAGGGGTCATCCTAGAGCAGCTCATGTAGTTTGTGGTTTGACTTAAGAAGAGGGCTATTTTCTAGCATTAACTATACAAAATCTCCCTAAAAAGAAAAGCCCAGGACCACATGGTTTCACATCAGAATTCTGCCAAACCTTTAAAGAGGAACTAGTACCTATATTACTTAACTTTTTCCAAAATATAGAAAAAGATGGAATACTATCCAACACATTTTATGAAGCAAATATCACCTTGATCCCTAAACCAGGAAAAGACCCAACAAGAAAAGAAAACTACAGACCAATATCACTAATGAATATTGACGCAAAAATACTCAATAAAATGCTAACAAGCAGAATCCAACAACACATCAAAAAATTATAAACCACGAAAAAGTGGGCTTTATCCCAGGATCTCAAGGCTGGTTCAATATACATAAATCCATAAATGTAATTCAGCACATAAACAAATTAAAAATAAAGACCATATGATTCTCTCAATTGATGCAGAAAAAGCTTTTGACAACATCCAGCATCGCTTCATGATCAAAACACTTCAGAAAATTGGAATAGAAGGGACATTTCTTAAACTAATAGAGGCCATCTACAGCAAACCCACAGCCAATATTGTATTGAATGAAGTTAAATTGAAATCATTTCCACTTCGATCAGGAACTAGGCAAGGTTGCCCATTGTCTCCATTGCTCTTCAACATAGTAATAGAATTTTTAGCCATTGCAATTAGGGAAGAAAAGGCGATCAAGGGTATCTACATAGGATCAGAAGAGATTAAACTTTCACTCTTTGCAGATGGCATGATTGTATATTTGGAAAACACCAGGGACTCTACTACAAAACTTTTAGAAGTGATCAAGGAATACAGCAGCGTCTCAG
>CAUYON010092874.1:0-13542 GCA_963573935.1 Arctocebus calabarensis
CATAATTATGTACATTGGTGCAATCACAGGGCACGATTCATATACATTCAGAAATATTTTGATCATACTGTTACAGATATCCTTCATGGCATTTCCTTGTCGTACACATTTCTTAATGCTCATCTGGACTCTGTAAATTTCTGTGGGAGTTGTTTTCAGCTCCCTCGGGGCCTTTTGCTCTCCCTGAGTAATCTACCCCTGAACTTTTCCCCCAGAAGGAGCCACTCATAGGATCTGTACTCTATCCCCTGTTAGGCATCCTGCGCTCTTTAATTAGGGCACCTGGATTTACTCCCCCAGCCCCCTCTCTCTGTGTGTCTTCCTGATGGGACTGTGTTGGAGCTTATATGCAGCACACTCAAACCTCAGAGTAGCTACCAGAATGAAAAATACTGCCTTGTTATTGTTCGTTCATTAAAAAGTTCTCAGCAGGAACAGTTCTTGTTCCCAGTCAGCTGCAGGTGTCATCTTTAATTCTTCCTTGACAGGAAGATCAGTTTACCCTCTGTGAATCCAGACTTCTCTATAGGTATATAAAGTAGGAATTATTCCTTAAAATATAGCTATTTAGACTTGGTACCCGTAGCACAATTACGTGCCAGCCACATGCACCGAGGCTGGTGGGTTCAAGCCTGGCCCGGGCCAGGCTAAACAACAATGACAGCTGCAACAAAAAAATAGCCAGTGTTGTGGCGGTTGCCTGTAGTCTCACCTGCTTGGGAGGTGGAGACAGGAGAATCGCTTGAGCCCAAGAGTTTGAGGTTGTTGTGAGCTGTGATGTCACAGCACTCTACTGAGAGCAACATAGTGAGACTCTGTCTAAAAAAAAAAAAAATATATATATATATATATATATATATATATACACACACAGTAGTGATACCAGTTTGGGGACTTGTTTATTCAGTGGTCTTGACTGGCTGGCCACAAGTGATGCCTCTTCACCAACCTTAATGAGGTCGGTTTTTGTGCGGGGTATTTTAACTGTGGAAGTGACTCTAGACACTTGAGACATTCAGGTGGGACCCGTGTGCAGAGGGGTCCACATCCCGGCTGAGAGCGGCCCTGTATGTGCTTCTGCGGTGATGCCCCCGCTGTCACTGCTGTCTGACGGCCACTGCAGTCAGTGTACGTTCTGTCCGTGTCCCTGGGCTCCTACTGTTTACCGTAGGTATCGCTGTCAGACCCTACAGAGTAGGGTAGGTAGCTCAGGGTACTTTGAGCACTAAAATTATTTTTAAAATGTTTTTCTCTATTGGAAGCACACTTGCTTTGCCTTTTTTTTTTTTTTTTTTTTTTTTTTGGCCAGGGCTGGGTTTGAACCTGCCACCTCCAGCATATGGGGCCGGCATCCTACTCCTTTGAGCCACAGGTGGCGCCCTGCTTTTTTATTTTTTAAGTCAATTCATTTTCTCATTTCAGTGCCTTTTCTTTTGGTTAGCTTTAAAAAGTTATGATTTAAAATTCTGAAGACATGCATCTTTTTCTCGTTAAGCCTCTTCCATTCTTGGAATTACATTCTCGTGTGATCCTGCTGTTTTCCCATTTGCTAATAGACTTAGTCCCTCTGCAGGGAGACATTTGAGGGCCTCACGGTGGGAGGAACGGGAGCACCGTGTGCTCCTCCAGCCCTGGTTTCTGTTTCATGCGGAACCTCACTGTCCTTGTCACTTTTCACTGGTCCTGTTTTCTGAATCCAAGTAAGTCCCACCCTCTTTCTCTCTCTTCTCTTCTTTCCTGTGTTCTTATAAGTAAGACTGAAGAGAGAAGAACATTAGTTCTCTCATAAAGAGAAGGAAGAAGTCACAACTAGATGCAAGATTAGTCAGTTTTGTCTGCCCAGTTTTGTTGAGAGCTGCCTCTGGGAAAGAAAAGGGGCTTTTCTGTGGTGAGTAATCTCATTTTAACTATGTCATTGCTTTTGTATAGTAAATGGGCAAAAGCATAAAAAATTTGTAGAGTATTGAAATGTTGATTTTTTTATTTTTGAGACAGAGCCTCAAGCTGTCACCCTGGATAGAGTGCTGTGGCATCACAGCTCACAGCAACCTCCAATTCCTGGGCTCAAGCGAGTCTCTTGCCTCCGCCTCTCAAGTAGTTGGGACTACAGGCGCCCACCACAACGCCCAGCCATTTTTTGGTTGTAGCCGTCATTGTTGTTCACTATGTCAGCCTGGGTAGAGTGCTGTGGCGTTACAGCTCACAGCAGCCTCAAACTCTCAGGCTTAGTCGATTCTCTTGCCTCAGCCTCCCAAGTAGCTGGGACCACACGCGCCTGCCACAGCGCCCGGCTATTTTTTTGTTGTAGTTGTCACTGTTGTTTTAACCTGCCAGCCCCGGTATATGTGGCGGTGACGAGCTCAGAGACACTAAGCTCTGAGGAGCAGCTGCAAGTTGAGCAGGGCAGTGCGTCCCTCAGCAGCGCTGGAGAGTCCAGAGGGCATTTTTCGTCCTGAGTGAATGAAAATATTTTAGATGTGCTTGGCATTTAGAGGTCATAAATTAGAACAAGGTACACGTGATACTGAAAGTCATACTCTGATGCTTGAGAAAATATTTTTAGATTGTTATTTAAATAGTAGAGCATTATATTTTATTCCTCTGTACCTGTATGTGAAGGATGTATTATTGAAAGACGAGTTCATGAGACAAATCCAGACTTGTGACCCGTGCGGCAGAAGGAAATGTACCACCTAGACAGCGATTTTCACCTGGTATACCACAGAACGTTTTAACAATCATTAATCATTTTTGAGACAGAGCCTCAAGCTGTCACCCTGGATAGAGTGCTATGGCATCACAGCTCACAGCAACCTCAATTCCTGGGCTCAAGCGAGTCTCTTGCCTCCACCTCCCAAGTAGCTGGGACTACAGGCTCCCGCCACAATGCCCGGCCATTTTTTGGTTGCAGCCGTCATTGTTATTCAGTGGGCCCGGGCTGGATTCGAACACGCCAGCTCAGGTGTACGTGGCTGGCGCCTTAGCTTAGCCTGTTGAGCCACAGGCGCTGAACCTATTCTTTACTTTTTTAAAATCAACATAATTTAAGGGTGCCGCAGAAGTTTAACTATGGGGCTTAGTGTGCTGTCAGATAAAAAACAGTTGAAAACACTGATCTAGACTGATAACGTTGTGCAGTTTTTATCTGACTCTTATTATTTCTAGAGAAGGAATTCCTAGCAAATTGCTGTACCTGGGGTTTTTTGTTTGTTTGTTTGTTTTTTGAGATAGAGTCTCACTCTATTGCCCCAGGCTGGAATGCTGTGGCATCACAGCTTACAGCAACCTCAAATTCCTGGGCTTGAGCCATCCTCCTGCCTCAACCTCCCAAGTAGCTGGGACTTGCAGGTGTGTGCCACAACACCCAGCAATTTTTTTCTGTTTTTAGTACAGGTGGGGTATTGCTCTTGCTCAGACTGGCCTTGAACTCCTTGAGCTCAAGTGATCCACCCACCTCAGCCTCCCAAAGTGCTGGGATTACGGGTATGAGCCACTGTGCCTGGCTGCTCTGCCTGGGTTTTGAATTCTTTTCAGTTTTTCAGAATGTGAGCAGGTACTCTCTTCTTTAAGAGTGAACTTAAGATTACCATAAATAAATGATATTTGTTTCTCAGCCTATGTTTTGGATTCTTCGATCCAGTGAAAGCTTACTGTGCATATTAGGATTAATGGATTAATGTCTGATTATTACGTACCTAATTCTAATTTCCTTCCTCTGATCAAATTTCAGGCTGCCAGGATATTGCAGATGAGTTCAGAGCACAAGAGATTGATGGACAGGCCCTCCTCTTGCTGAAAGAAGACCATCTCATGAGTGCAATGAATATCAAGCTGGGCCCCGCCCTGAAGATCTGTGCACGCATCAACTCTTTGAAGGAATCTTAACAAAGACACAGAGCTGTGACACAGCAGCAGGCTGACTCCTCTCCAGGTGACTTGTGGGCCTAGATGTTACACTTGCTCTGATGGATGGCCAAGCACATTAGGATGTCTGCATTAAATGCTGATGTTTCTGCTACAGATAGAGTAATTCATCATTTTCGAAATTAACCAACAGTGATAAAATCAATTTTACAGGTTACATGCAACATTGAAGGACTTGTTATAGAGGGCCATGATATTTTTCAAAGAAATGTGTTAAACTAGATAATTTTTTTAAAGGTGATGTTTATCATTAATATAAAGGGTCCTTTTAAATGTAATGATTTACATTTCTCCTCTTTGATTTGGTTTTCTTACACATTTTCTACCCTACTAGTTTTCTAAAGGTTGTATGAGAGAGATGTTACAGAGTAATTTAGGAGTCCAGTGACAAAATGGTATGTGATGAAATCAGTGTGCATTTTTAAAGTGTCTTGTAGACAAATACTTTGTCCATAAAAAAGAGCTGTGTTCTCACATGAACAAGGCTGATTTGGAAGTCTAAAGAGTTGGTCTCTGTTCCCAGTTTGACCAGGAGTTTGAACTGAGAAAGTTGGTCTTCCTCTCAATTTTTGTACATTTAGAGCAGTGGTTCTCAATGGAGATCAGTTTTGCTCCCCAGGGGCAATGCCTAGAAACATTTTGGTGGTTACAGCTCGGTGTTGGGTTCTGGAGTGCCCAGGGTACTGCCTCTGCCGAGACATCTCCGCCCAAAGCGTCAGCGCCAAGGCTGGAAAGCCCTGGTGGTACTTGTAGAAGTGATAAGTGTCGTTCTTTTTCACCCAAAGGGATTTGTTTAAAAGATGAGACATAACAAGGAAAACATACACAATTGAAGTATTATTCAGATAGCATTAGTATTCTGCTGATTTTTTTTCCAATTTTTTGCATGTTAAAAAAAGAACCCCGCAAAATTGGCCTGCCAAATAAGGATGAACATTTATTTAACAAATCGACTCTCAGAAGATGCGGATTCACATTAATTGTCTTCTGTATGTTGGTGCCCCTCTGCTCTGACAAAGGCGCACTGCAGCTGTGCCTGGGGACTCGGCCATTCCTAGGCAGGCTGGTGAGGAGCAGGTGCTCCTGGATGCGCGGGTCTAGCTGGAAGGCACATTCCTTTCTCGGTTGTCAACCCTTGCATGCTTCCTGCAAAGCACTCACCAAGTGATTTCTTTTGGATAGTCAAATCTAATTTTTTATGTACATGTTTAAGGGGAAAAAATTTAAAGCAGAACCTTTCACTGAACAGTGTTCCATAGAATTACGATGCTAAAACAACGTAATGGGAGCTCTGAGAGCAGTATGGTCCTGGACATCAAACATTATGGAGGTTTTATTTTAATCTTCTGTCTTACCTTTCCTGTATGATTGAGGTATCTTAATAATTGAAGGCACATACATGTCTGTTTGGAGAAGTTCAGATACGTGGGGAAGAGAGGCCGTGAGTTTGTCATTTTCACTGCTCTTTTCAACAAGATCATGTTGAGTTAGTAAAGACTACAGATGTCACTGAAGGCACCGCAGATACTATATTTATCTTTTGGCTTTGTGTATATTAGAGAATGTTGATTATTTTTATATAAAAATAACAGCGGGTAATTTTTTTAATCTTTAGACGCCTCTTATTTGAATGTATGCTTTGTGAGATTCTCTGTGTAGTGTTTTAAAAAAGATGTTTAGTGATAGTTAAGTGTAGGATTAGAATGTCATTTAAGGCTCATGTTCCAGACCTACAATAGCTCGTAGTCTATGTTACATATCACATTTTTAATTATTGGATTAAAGTTTCAAGGAAAGCAAGGTATTCTGTAATCAATTTTCATTTACTAGCAGTTAATCATCGTGACACTGTGTCGTATGCTTGACCTTTCCCCTCACCTTGAAATTTCAGAACACAAATAGAATTAGTAAGAGAGGCTGCATGAAGGGAGGAGGCCCAGAGGGAAAGCTCCCCTGGTGTTAAAGCTTCTCAGAGGTTACCCTCGGTCAATACAGTACTGATTATTTGAGGATAGACTCTAGCAGTAAGAATTGCTTCCCACGACTGTATTATTAATTCTGAACTGTTCTGGGCTCTCCTTTTGTCCACTCCCTCTTCTGATGTTGGTCATTTTGTGCTTGTGGAAGGCCTCTGTGCCTAGCACTGTCTCAGATACTGAGGATCAGAGAATACCTTGTAACTTTAATTTTACAGTCTTAAAACTAGCACAGATCTCCTGTTGTCCCCACTCAAAATATACCCGGAAATGCACTTACTTTCCTTAAGTGAATTATTTTCTTTAGAAACGGCTCATTTGCTATTACCTGGTAGTTCTATGTAGCTGTTTTCTTTCTAGGTGATTTACTCATCTTAATTTCAAAGCTTACATTGTGTATAGTGGTTATATAGATAACTCTAGGTACCTGCACGGTGTTAGCATGATAATAGGTGGGGAGAGTATATTACTAATTGTTTTAGGATTTTGATTGGGGGAGGGAATGAGGAGCAGAGAGGGAGCATGGACCGTCTCCCTAGTTTTGCTATTTAAGTTTATATTTTCTGACTTTAAACTGTTGCACTCTTTTCCCATTGGGAAAAAAAACTAAGTTTGAAATTTTATTTGCTTTAAGCCTTATGTTCCTAGGAAACTTAAACAACTGCAAATTGGTTTATAAATTTTTTATGTGACATTAATATTCATGAAGCCTTGTACAGGCATGTGTAGGGCACAGCTATGCAGCTTTGAGTAATCAGTGTATTTCGAGACAGAGTTGTCCTCAAACCTTTACCTTCTGTTACCAGCAGTTGTGGCACGTAACTGTTTACCTGTGGCATTTTAATTTGGTGTGGAATCCTTTGTACTCTTCTTAGTCCCGGATTAAGAGCTGTCGCCCAGGAGCAGAAGGCAGGGTGGGGGCAGAGATGTTCGTGAAGCACCTTGAGGACAGGAAGGAGGCAGACGCACACCTTCCACCTGGTGGGCGTAGAGCCCACTTCACCCCTGGGCAGGTGTCTGCTCTTCTGAAGTGAATATCCCTCTATTTTACCTAGTTAAAGGTAGAGTGACTTTTTCTTAGTTATCCCACTGTTTGTTTCTTGGTGTGTTGAAACACTTAAAACTGTATGAAACAAGTATTATTGTGACCAGACTTCTGAATAGTTTTTGACATGGTTACTCTTCATGTATCAGGTATAAAGTTTTAATTAGACATTTATTCATAAATATAAGCCTTAGCCTGAAGTCTGGTGGAGTGCCCTCTCACTGTCTTGTTCTGGTAAAGCTGTCAAAGTCCATTCTTCTCATTTCAGGTGTCGGTACCCCCGTGGCACAAGTATGGTCCAGGGCAGTACAGGCGCGTGGTCTCAGGCTATGTGCCTGTATTGGACGTGAATGGACATAAAAGGAGTTTTTGAAAGAATAAACCATTATAGGTTAATGTAAATGATGCTGAACTCACAGCAGTATCCAGTGGATAAAATCTGTGAACGGACACATTGTTAAAATGTCTGAAAGATATTTTCTCAACCAGAGCAGCCTGGTTATGTAACATGGCAGCCTGCCGGCGTTCGGCATGAGCTAAAGGTGCTGGAGGAGCCTCACCTCAGCACCTCTCCAGAGGTCTGTGACAGCTCCAAGAAAATTTCATGAAAACTTTCTTCTTAGAGAGACCTTTTCCTGAAAACCCTTAGAGAGGATTCTGTATTAAGGCTAATTTTAGGGAGGGAGGCAGCTGCGTCAGGACTAATTATTAACACCTAATAGTCATGTTTCAGTAATATCTTTAGGCAGTGGGAACTGGCCACCTGTGCAGAGTGTGCTCAGACACGGCTTGCGCACCTCGTCTGTAACTAGTGGGGTCTGCGGGAGGAGTTCTGGGTGGAGACGACAGACAGGGAGCGGAGCATCCTCGGTCTGAGAGGAGCCGGTGAGCTCAGGGGAGTCGTTCCGTGCAGACAGGTGGTAGGTCTCACCTGTCAGGACTGACCTGTCCTCAGGCTCATCTTTCGCGTTCTTCATCAAGTCGCCTCTCCTCCGGGATGTGGGTATTAATAGTTCCAGTGATACATAAGGTACTGATTTTTGATTTCTGAAAAAGGTGACAGTTATTATAGTTGCAGAAAATTTGTCAAATTCAAAAGTTGTAACTGAGTTTTCAGAATTACACAGCGTTTCCATTTTCAGATACCATAGATTGTTTTAAAAAGGCATTTTAAGGTAGTGCTTTGTTAGGCTGTGTCAGTCTGAGAATGGTGTGACTGGGAGCTGCAGGTTTCTCTTCTCTTCGCTGTTAGTGAGACGTGAGCGTCCTCTGGTGCGGGGCAGTGTGGTGCACCAAGAGAACTGTTCACCCACCTGCATCCAAACTGGTATTTTATAAATCTGTTTAGAGCATTTGATTTCATCTCAAAATTGTGATTCAACTTAGATAAGCACAAATACAGTGTTAGGAAAAGTAAATAGGCAATCTTAACTAAAATTTATTTTCAACTTGTTAAGAAGTCCATCTTTTAAAAACTGGGACGATACTAGAAATTTGTAAAATGCATCACTGTAGTTGCCACATAAGCACTATAAGGTACTTCATTAAAAAATTTGTTTCAGATTTAAAATTAGATTACCTTCTTTAGAAAAAAAAAGTTTTCTAAATTTAAAAATTTTCAAAGTTTTGTATATTAATTTTTAGAACTTAGTGTATTTTAAAATTATACTATGAGAGAAAGCTTTTTTGGGAGTTGTCAAACATTAATACAAATATAATTATTACCATCATATTCCAGAGAAAAACATTTGTCTTTTTGTGAACTTTTTCCTAGTGAACATGTGTGAAGAGGGAGCCCAGGCCCTCCCTGTAGACTGGAAGCCCAGCTCCCCCATCAGACACAGGACAGGGTCCCCACAGGCATCCTCTCATGGAAACTTTCTTATGCGAAGACAGACTATTTCCCACAAATGTATTGCTTTCCCCTTTTTATATAGCTTCTGGATATTTCATTTTATTGAAAGACAAGAATTTTAACCTGAAATGTTAAAGAGGTACAAAACAAGTTCCAGCCCAGAGCTTCATACCTTGACACCGTTTCCCTGCTGCCTTTCAGAGAGGCGAGCTTGCGGTCAGTGGTGGGGGTGGTGCCCAGTGTGAATCCACACAAGAACAAAATGTGGTGTTAAAAGCAGCATCGTAGGCTCGGCACCTGTGGCTCAACGGGCTAAGGGTTCGAATCCAGCCGGGGCCCACCAAACAGCAATGTTGGCTGCAACCAAAAAATGGCCAGGCGTTGTGGCGGGCGCCTGTAATCCCAGCTGCTTGGGAGGCAGAGGCAAAAAAAAAAAAAAAAAAAAGCAGCATCGTAAAGAATGTGTTTGTTTTGTGAGACAGAGCCTCAAGCTGTCACCCTGGATAGAGTGCTGTGGCATCACAGCTCACAGCAACCTCCAATTCCTGGGCTCAAGCGCGTCTCCTGCCTCCGCCTCCCAAGCAACTGGGACTACAGGCGCCCGCCACAACGCCCCGCCATTTTTTGGTTGCAGCCGTCATTATTGTTTGGTGGGTCCGGGCTGGATTTGAACTTGCCAGCTCAGGTGTACGTGGCTAGCACCTTAGCCCGTTGAGCCACAGGCGCCGAGCCAAGAATGAGTTTTAATTTGGAAAAAATTATTATACTTTTAAAACACTATTATGCTAACTTGACATAATTTTAGTTAAATCTGAGTAAGGTACTAAGTCCTTCTAGATCACCTGTTTAAATTGACTGAAGATACTGTCTTAAGGATTGATCATTGCCACAGTTTATTACCCTTTAGGGAACAGCAGTGTTGCGTCCCTGTGTGGTGGAGCTTTAATGGGCAGTGGGGAAAGACAGGGTCAGACGCTGGGACTTCTAGTCACTAGTGAAGTTAACACCTTGTTTTGGAAAGAATTTTTTAGTCTTGCCTCAAGTACACCAGAAGTGTCCAGAAGGCTCTTTTTTTTTTTTTAAAGACAAGAGGTCTTGCTGTGTTGTCCAGGCTGGAGTGCAGTCCTGTGGTGATCATAGCCCACTATGGCCTCAAACTCCTGAGCTCAAGAGATCCTCCTGCTTCGACCTCCCAAGTAGCTGGGGCTACAGGCACCTGCCACACTTAATTAGTTTTCTCTTTTTAGTAGAGACAAGGTCTCATTCTTGCTCAGGCTGGTCTCACTCCTGAGCTCCAGGGATCCTCCTGCTGCGGCCGCCCTGCCCAGAGTGCTGGGATCATAGGCATGAGCCGCCATGCCCAACCTGTAATGAGGTGCTTTTAGAGTTGCTCCTATTTAGTTCTCTCCTTTTTAATGGTTCATTTTATACTTAAGAACTTTTCCTGAAAGGTAATTATTTATTAAGCATCCACTTCCCGGGTCACCTACATTGTTCTCCTGAGGGAAGGTGCAGAGTCCACATACAAAAGCACGTGAAGGCATTGTCCTAAGTACTGCTTGTTAACTGCTGAACATACCAACGGAGACACTGTCACCCATGCACTCCACACACAAGCAGCCCGTGTTCCTGCATGCTGTCAGTGCACGCAACTCAGGGGCTGCGAGTAGTCTTCCCAGAGGCCCCTGTGGCTTGGTGTGGGCAGCTCACCACCAAATGGACTGAGCAGACGTGGAGCTGAAGAGGGGCTGTCTGTGCATCGGGTAAGGATTGGGCTCTATGAATCCAAGCGGTCTGCACCATGTTACAGTCCCCCTATTTCAAACCCTGCGGTCACTTGACCATGTACCTTACTAGGTTACAAAATCAAGACCACCCGTTACAGTTTGAGTGTTCCCAGCAGTGCTTTGACCCTTGACTCTCTGTTTGCCGCTGTACAGGGTGTGTGGCAGGTGGCACCTCTGTGTACATTTGTAACTACAAAAGCTGTTTGCTCAGGGTTGGTAGTGTAACAACTTCCCACAACTGATACATCTCAAGGAAAGCACTAGAACGGGCTTATTGTTTTCGTTAAAGCAAGAAAGAGTAGACAAAATGAGTTTTATTGTATTTTAAGGCTATTAAAATATCCACCTTTTAAAGCTGTGTGAGCGTCAGCAGTGGAAAGCACATGTGTTGCGTAGTGCAGGTGCCCCTTCAAGATGCACTTCACGTGGGCTCCAGGAGCACTCAGGGAGAGGCTCTTGTTCACTGGGTGAAGGGCCCTCCTCACTCTAGGATTCTGTGAATCACACTGTGATTCCTGTATTAACATAGCTTTAAATATAGAAATATAAAATACTAACACTTTTATACATCATAGTTGCAGGTTTTTAAAGTAGGAAAATGTCCTAATAACTGTTGAGTTAGAGTCTATATTGGAGTCTTGCAACGAATTGAAAACAGGAATATTAACATCTAAGTAGTCAAACAGTCTTGAGTTTTAAAATTTTTTTCCAGGGTACTGATTAAAAATTACTTTTAGAGTGTACCTAATATCAATTACATACTTTTTGTGTATGTATTCAGTTTTAAAAAGTCAACTGAATATGTAAAGATGGTACAATTTTGGAATTAGAATATTTAAGTTGTTTAAACTAGATTCCTAGTCATCTTATTCACAAGCTTGATCTTTATTTTTCCCATAAGGAAGAAAGACGTCCCAGACGCTGTCCTCAGAGTTCGGGGGGCTTTGTGCTTGCAGCAAATGCTGATTCACGACAGGCGTGCACAGGGCTGGACACTGACCGAGGGGCTGGCATTCCCAGCCTCTTTGTGAGTTAGTACCTTTACAGTTTTTATCGTCTCACTAAAAAAGTGTTTCTTGTTGGTATTTTAACAAAAGCAAATTATTGTGATAAACTTATTCTGTGGATGCGCCAGTGCACATTGATCGATTTTTTTCATTCCTCCTTTGGATTCCTCCCATTGTTCTAAAACAAGAGTTTTTATATTATTAAAACCTCAAAGGTGGTCTACCCAGGATGAACAAAGCATCACCAAGGGGAAGGGAGATTTTATCTTTACAGAAAACAAAGGTTAAGATTATACAGATGTATTCTTTACATTGGGTATTGTATTAAAGTTCTCCTTACAGGAAATAGTTTAGCACTCTTAGCATTAGAGCTCCTAGATTGGTGTGATAGCTACAGTTTTAAAATGTATAACCTGAGATGAAGTTAATTTTGCATTGTAAGAGCACATCTGATGTATGTAAAAAGTGTCCAGTTGGTGTATTTTTTTTTAAAAAGCAAGCACTTTCATATTAACAAGTAGCATGTGTATGAATTAGCTTTTCATATTTGTTGTCTGTGTTCAGTGAAGTAAAATTGAGCATTCAAATGTTTGTTGATGGCAACATTAACTACGAAAGCACCTTATATTCTGCTGCTTAAACTTGCTTGTGATTGCACCTTTGTTAACTCGCACATTTTCACATAGAGTATTGTTGTAACATTGCTTCATGTGGGTCTGGAAGATGAGTGGGCCTACAGGATCATTTATTTATATTGTTTATATTTCAATAATATATTGTAGACCAGTTGTAAGTTCTTTTCTTTACAAATAAAAAGCCTTTTCCATTTGGCCATTCGAATAATTTCTTTTTTAAAAGCTTGCGAGACATGGAGAATCCTCTGAGCAAACGAGCAGCCTGTGGGGCTTGCAGTAGTCTCCTTGTGTAAAATCCACAGAGCCCGAATCTGTACTTTTGGTCCTGTGTTGTGGCCAGGTAAGAAGGCAGCACTTTCAGAGGATGCAGCGGCTGAGAAGGGAGGGGCTGGGTCTAGCTGCGCCTCTCCACTGTCTGAACCAGCCCGCCCGACCCTGGAGCGCAGGGTTATTTCTGCTGAACTTTGGATACTGTTGGCTGTCTCTGCGCATGAGGTTTCTATAGAAAGGGGTGATTTCCTGTTTTTTTCTAAGTTTCTCTTTAATATTGTGCCACTCATGACAGTGGCTTCTCTTCCCTGCAATGTTCTGTTAACAGACCTGATAATAATGGTATACGGTTCCAGGAGGGCCAGCTATTTCCTGGGATTTTAGATTTGAAGTTAGATCAAGTTGCAATGAAACGGCTGTTGAGCTGTCGGCAGCCAGAATGCCCACTGTGTGGGAAGACAGCCTGGAATCTAGTCTCCCGGAGACTCTCCCTGTAGTTTACCAGCTTGTTAGAATGGCTCAGGTTGGTGTGACTTTCAACTCTGTTCATCTTTGTAGATGGCTGGTGCTCACTAAAAGATCTGTGTGCTCAAGGAAGTGAATTTCTTCACTACAGGACTTTGAAGCCTTGAGATGTTCACGGGCATTATACATTTTCAAGTGACAAATAGTTAGGAAACAAAATGCTTTTTTTTTTTTTTTTTTAAGACAAAGTCTCACTTTGTTTCCCTTGGTAGAGTGCTGTGGCATCATAGCTCACAGCAACTTTGAACTCCTGGGCTCAAGCGTTCTCTTGCCTAGACCTCCCCATTAGCTGGGACGATAGGTGCCTAGCACAACGCCTGGCTGTTTTTGGAGACGTGGTCTCGCTCTAGCTTAGGCTGGTCTCAAACTCAAGAACTCAGGTAATCTGCTCACCTCGGCCTCCCAAAATGCTGGAATTACAAGGAGTTAAATTCTTCACATGTGACTCAGAAACCATTCTTTTTTTGAGACAGAGCCTCAAGCTGTCACCCTGGGTAGAGTGCGGTGGCATCACAGCT
>CAUYON010092875.1:0-47033 GCA_963573935.1 Arctocebus calabarensis
AAAGGGGAACACTTCTACACTGTTGGTGGGAATGCAAACTAATACATTCCTTTTGGAAAGATATTTGGAGAATACTTAGAGATCTAAAAATAGATCTACCATTCGATCCTATAATTCCTTTATTGGGTATATATCCTGAAGACCAAAAATTACATCATAATAAAGATATTTGTACCAGAATGTTTATTGCAGCCCAATTCATAATTGCTAAGTCATGAAAGAAGCCCAAAGGCCCATCAACCCACAAATGGATTAATAAATTGTGATACATGTATACCATGGATACTATGCAGCCTTACAGAAAGATGGAGACTTTACCTCTTTTATGTTTACATGGATGGCGCTGGAACATATTCTTCTTAGCAAAGTATCTCAAGAATGGAAGAAAAAGTATCCAATGTACTCATCCCTAACATGAGGCTAATTTATAGCTTTCATATGAAGGCTAAAACAAAGATATTTTTCTATGTTATCTTATGGAAAGTTTATTGTTTTACCTTTAACATTTAAAATCACAATCTACCTGAAATTGACTTGTTTTATGTGAGGTAGGAGTCATTTTCCTCCCTCTATCCTTCTCCTCCTTCCTTTTCTTCCTCCTTCTTATCCTTTCTTAATTTGAATATTTCATTGATGCAGAATCATTTATAAAAGTACTACACTTTCTTCACTGCTTTGCATTGTAACTTTGTTATAAATGAAGATGTGTGGGTCTGTTAATATCCATTAGTTGGTTTTTTTGGTCAGTGCTTGTGCAAATAGCACGATGTCATAATTACTATAACTTTATAATACATCTTGATATCTATTAGCATATATTTTCCATTTTTTTCTTTTTCAGTATTGTTTCGTCTGATTTTAACCTTTTATATTTCTTTAAAATTTTCTAATTTGCTTCTTAATTTCTATAAAAAGTCCTGCTGTAATTTTGGATCAGGATTGAATTGTGCTATAACTCAATTTGGTAGCAGACTGATATTTTTATAATACTGAGTCATCTAATCTTGACCATGATTATTTCTCTACTTAGTTGGAGCTCTATTAATTTCTTTAGGAAAATTATATAGTTTTCTATTTAGAGGTCTTGTACAACTATTATGTTTATTTCTAGACATTTGATGCTATTATGAATAATATCTTTAAAATTTCATTTTCTTATTCCTTATTGTTTGGAAATAATATTGGTGTATACTGATCTTGTATGTAGTGACTTACTAAATTCAGTTATTAACTCTAAAATTTTGTTTTTAGATGTTTTGTGTTTTTTTTTTCTAGGCATAGGGTCATATTACCTACAATTAAATACAGTTTTGTCACTTCTTTTCCAATATTTGTTTTAAGTTTTTCCTTTACTTCTTGCACTGGCTAAGATCTCTAGTATAAGGCTGAATTGAAGCAGTAACACCAGACTTTATCTTGTTCCTGATCTTAGGGGAATTTTTGAATATTTCATGATTAAGAATGACATTTCTAGTGAGTTTTTGGTAGTTATGTTAATGGTATCAGTCAAGGTCTCTTCTAGTCCTTGTTTGCCCAGGTTCACTGTGTCTTTCAAATTATGTAGGATGTTTGCATTTTATCAAAAGCTTTCTTTGTGCATCATTTAAGATGATTGTATGCTGCTGTCTCTTCCTTATTCTGTTAATGTGGTAAATTGTATAGATTTGTTTTCTTGAATATTAAGGCAAGTTCACATTCTTGGAATATATATAACTTTTTATCATATATAATTGTTTATATATATAGGATCCTTTTTTATATGTTGATTTAGTTTGTTGTAATTTTATTTAGAATTATTGTATTTATCTATAAGCAAAAGATTAATGTATGATTTATCATTTTATAAAAGTCCTTGTCAGGTGCTATGGGTCCCCTCAATTCATATGTTGGGACACACCCCATGTGATAGTATCTAGAAGTGGAGCCTTTTGGGAAGTGATGAGATCATGAGTGTTCTGCCCTCATGAAAGGGATTCGTGCTCTTATAAAAGGTGCTGAGGAAGCAAAGATCCCTTTGGTACCTTTTTTTCACCATGTAAGGTATGTAGGTGCAATATTGGAAGTAGAGAACAGCCCTTATCAGATATCCTTGATTGTGGACTTCCAAGCCTTCAGGGTCATGAGAAATAAGTTTCTGTTCTTTACATATTACCCAGTGTCAGGTATTTTATTATAGTAGCGCAGACAGATTAAGTCAGAAATTGGTTCTTAAAAGTAGGGTGTTGGTATGAGAAATACATGAAAGGTGGAAGTGACTTTGGAACTGGGTAATGGATAAAGACTGGAAGAGTTTGGAGATATGTACTGGAAAGAGTTTATATTGCCATGAGAGGAGCATTAAAGTAATTCTGGTAGGGATTCAGAACAAGAGAGCCTGAGTCTTTTGAAGATTATCTAAATGGTTGTGAACGGAAAGTTGTGCAATACAGACAGTAAAGGCAATTTTTTTTTTAAAAGAGATGAGGTCTTGCTCTTGCTCAGACTTGTCTTAAACTCCTGTGCTCAAGTAATTGGCCCATCTGACTCCCAGACTGTTAGGATAATAGGTGTGAACCACTGCACCCAGCTATAAGTAAAGGTAATTCTGATAAGATCTCAGCTAGAAATGAGGAACAAGGTATTGGAAACTGGAGGAAATGCCAATCTTGTTAAAAAGTGACAAAAAACTTGGTTGAATTGTGTATGTATCCTAGTGTCTCACAAAAGGTAAAATTTAAGAGAGATGTACTAGGATATTTGCAGAAGGAATCTTTAAGCAAAGTGTTACAGGTGCAGCATGGCTTCTTTCGAAGGCATATAGTAAAATGTGGGCAGAGAGAAATGAATTAAAGACAAAATTCATAATCAAAAGGGGATCAGAACTTAAAGAGTTGGAAAATTCTCAACCTGGTCATGTTGTAAAGAAAGAATAGGTGTATTCCAGAGAGAAAACCAAATGTGTGGCCAGGTAAATGTTTGATAAGGAGGTTTCTATAGGTAGAGTCAGGACAATGGAAGAATTACCCCAAGCCATTTCAGAGATCTTTTAGGCTTCTATGCCCATCATAGACCCAGAGTGCCAAGGTCTTGATGCAGAAGAGTTTCAAGGAAGGTTCTCAGGGTGCTAGAAGGGCTTAGAGCACTGTGGGACTGTGAAGCTCGCTGCTCAGAGGCACCTTGAGTTTCTGCTCCACATATTCTGGCATGGCACACTTGGCTGCCCCAAGTGTGGTTCAAGTGGGCCTAGATGCAGCTCAGGCCATCCCTCCAGGAGGCAGAAGAGGTAAATATTGATGGTGCCAAGTGGTGCTAACTCTGTAGATATACAGAGTGCAATAGCTGTAGGGGTGTGGCTGCTTCCATCTAGATTTCAAAGGATGCCTTGGAGAACTTCAGTGGCCCAGGCAGAGAATTGGCACATCAGGTATCAAGATTATGCTTGCCCCTTAAAATTATGGGTCTAAATTATATCTTCTGATTACAGTTATAAAGCTTTGAGACTTACAGTGATATTACACTTTTCATTCCTTATATTGGGTGTTCATACTCCTTTGCTATTTTTCTTGACCAATCATGATAGGACTTATTTTTAGTGTTTTAAATTAAAGGACAAACGTTTTGGTTTTGATTCTCTATATTGAATAGGTTCTCTCTGCTCCTACTGCCCCTGCTTTTTTTTCTTTTATGCCTACTACTGCAGTATTGCCTGTGGGTTGGAGGGTAAGACAAAAGAGAAAACAAAAAATGGAGGATTTCATCAGTCTTTAGTATCATGAATCTCTTTTCCATCTTCTTAAGCCATAATTAAAAAGATTTTCTCTTTTTTATGTGTTTCTAAGTTTTTTTCTTTTTCAGATAGAGTCTCATCTCACTACCCTTCTCTGGGTAGAATGCTGTGGCATCATCGCTCATAGCAACCTCAAATGCCTGGGCTCAAGCAATCTTCTTGCCTCAGCCTCCTGAGTAGCTGGGACTACCGGTGCCTGCCACAATGCTTGGCTAGTTTTTCTATTTTCATTAGAGATGGGGTCTCAACTCTTACCCAGGCTGGTCTTGAACTCCTGAGCTAAAGTAATCTACCGGCCGTGGCCTATTAGAGGGCTATGATTACAGGTGTGAGCAATCGTGCCTGGCCTAAAGGCATTCTCTCAGAGCTCTGTCTGTCCATACCTGGGAAACCACATCCTGGTTTCAGGTGACCTTGAGTGCACTGTGCCAGAATGTGGGGGTAGCAGAGGACACAAAGAAGAGAACTCACTTCTGGTTCAGTGGTGTTTTGAACTTTGGTTGTCTTCTCCATCTATCTTCTAGAATTTCCTTTTCAGAATCTGCAAATAACTGCTAAATGCATTCTTTCAAGATTTTATAGCTGCTTTGAGAGTAAAAGACAAGGTAGAGTATGCTAACTTCATTTTCCTCAGAACCAGAGTATATCAGTTTCTCTTCTGCAATTTCCAGTTCTCTGCCTGAATTCTCTACTTGAGATTTAATTTTTTGAAATTGGTATGGCCGTTTAAAAGTCTATTGCATTAACTCCATTCTCTTGCTTTCTTGTTGGCATTTTTTCTATAGTCTTTAAAAAAAATTTTGGACTTCAATTACACCTTATCTCCTGATTATTTTTGCCTGAATGCCACATAATTGAATTAAAATTTTTATAGGTATTTTGATGCTCTAGGTAATAAAAGTTTTCTCCAGAGAGGATTAATTTTTGCATCTTTTAGACAACTAGGCATGGAGATGACCCAGTTAGGCATTGAGATGGCTTAAAGCTGGGCTTTATCCTTTTGAAGGCTGTTATATTTCCTGTTCTTCCTTCCTCTTAAAGTGAACCCCTTTGTGGTCCTGACTGACTGCTTGGGATATTTACCAGGCAGTTGAAACTCTAATTTTTTTGTCCCCTTGTACTCTGTTATGCCTAGCTTTTCAACCTCTCACCTGCTTCTTTCACTTTTGTAATTGGCAGTTGTCTCAATGGTCAAAGTATTCCCAAATGCCTGTCTCAAATCTTGTGGTTTCCATCTTCTCCTGGATATGAGTGCAAATTCTCACCTCCTTGGTAGTTCAAGCTAAGCTTATTTTGTATCCCCCCTTAGCTTTTCTAATTGTTTCCAGCAGGATCGTTGGTATAAAACAACCTAGTCAGCTATTGCCCCAGAGGGAACTTTTCAAAGGAAAAATCTGATCAAGTCACTTCTCTCCTCAGAAACCTTTAATATATCCTAGTTTCTACCCCACTTCCCTTTCCTACCTTGATCTTGCATTTTTTTTTGTGAATGAGACATGCAATTTTATGCTTCCATGACTTTTCCTAGATTTCGTTCTCTATCTAGAATTCTTTTCTGTCCCTTCTCTGCTTCAAACATCATCTCTTTCCTCATAACCCATGATCTATTTTATCTCCTCCCATAGACTCACTTTTGTGAGAACAGAACTACCAAGGTGGGAAGAATTTGCACTCATATCCAGAAGAGGATGGAAACCACAAGATTTGAGATAGGCATTTGGGAATGCTTTTATCACTGGGGCAACTGCTAATTATAAAAGTGAAAGCAGCAGGTGAGAGGTTGAAAAGCTAAGCAAAACAGAATACAAGGGGACAAAAAATTGGAGTTCTGAGTGCCTGGTAAATATCCCAAGCTGTCAGTCAGGACCACAAAGGGTTGTGCTCTAGGAGGAAGGATGAACTGTAACCCTCATGCAGCCTTATAATTATTTGTTCATATATATCTGTCTTCCTCATTAGAATGTGAATTCTCTTGTGGCTCAGACCAAATATTACCATCTTTTCATTTTTAGGTGCCAAGTGCAATATTTAGCATCAAAGGGGTATCAAATAAATGTGTTTGTATTGAAATGGATTGAGCTACAGAAATGTATACAATTCTAAGCATGGTTTGGTTCTGAATTTCCTCCCAATGTGTCTTCTCTCAGGTATTGGTGAAGACCTTACCTAGGAATAACCAATTGATGTGTCTTAGGCTTCATCCTCATCTGGTTGGTTGTCTTCTTTTATAGTACTGATTAATTACTATTCCTCACTGCCTATTATATTGAATATTGCAGACTAGGTCTATTCACTCTAGTAACCTCTCAGCCTCTGTCTTAATTGTTCAATTTTAAAGTGTAGAGCTTTTACTTTTATTTATTTATTTCAAGTCATTTGTTCTGATTAGATCTTCATTGTTCTTCACAAATATTTTTAGCCCATCTTGGTTTTCAGCAGAAAATGGACCTCTTCTAGGGTGAGTGTTACTTAAAATAAGTCTTATCCCACTGTGTAGATGTCATTTTGTCTGTGCTTATCCCCAGGATTCTGTCAATAAATGTGTCTCCTCTACCTTTCCAGCCCATAGCTATCTAGAAGATTTTCTCTTTGATTGTTTCATGGCATGTGAGTAACATTGCTCTAGAAAAACTTGGACATTCATCAAGATAGTAATAAATATTAAAGTTAGAATGTGGTTAAATCTATTATTTTTTGATTCATTTCTCTTAACCTTCAAAAGTGATTAGAAGAGGCTAGCTAATACTCTAAAACCATGACTACAAAATAAAAATAAAAGAATTTCCAAGGTATGAAAAAGAGAAAAACTCTAGCAAGAACTCATTGCTGTATAAGAAACTATACATTTTCCTACTTAGTAAAGTATCTCAAGAATGGAAGAAAAATATCCAATGTACTCAGTACTTTATGAAACCAATTCACAATCACTCACACTTTCATATGAAGAATAGATTACAACTATGACCCAAGATGAAGGAGGGAGGTGGGGGGATAGGAGGGGAGGGTGGAGGTCAGATCGAGGGAGGATGAATGGTGGGATCACACCTATGGTACATAATGCAAGGGTACATGTTGGATCTATTAGCATAGAGTATAAATGTCTTAACATGATAATTAAGTAAACGAGATGAGGTATATATTAACCAGAGCAATGTAAGCATTCCTCGTTCTATGTGAAATCAGCACATTGTACCCCATAAATGCATTATTGTATACATGATCTATGTGTTTATGATTTAATTTAAAAAAGAAAGAAAGAAACTATAGAATTCATGTACCAAATTTTCGCTCTGTGCCTCTTGGTGGCTAGGGGAAAAAAGATAGAAAAACTCAACAGGCTTTTTATTACTTGTATTTTTTCTAGTTATAGCCACTGCAGTTTCTCCGAAGAAACCAACAATATTTTTGTGGGTAGACCTGAGAAAAAGTCATCACTGGGTTCCTTATGTTAAGGGGATTTGGGGTAATAGTAGAAAAAAATTGCTTAAACATTTTATAACAATGATAGGATTTCTTGATTTATTTCTTCTTTGACCCTCAGTGAAAACCAATGATTAGTGTTAAAACATTTTTCTATAAAGATGGTTCTAGAGAGAGGAGAGAGTAGGCCAAGCAAGTAGGTTCTGATAATTTAGTTCAACTTAGGAATGGAACTTGAAGAATTTTGAGGAAGGCTTGTTAATATCTCTTAGTCTATCAGTTTCCAGTCTCAGTTGAATCATCTGATTTTTAAAACATTAAAAATGTTTTAAACATCCAATATTGGAAAAAGTGGTAGAAATATTTACACAGGTGGTTAAAGAAAGCACCTAATTTGATTCAAATCATAATAAATTTTCTTCTCTTGCCATGAAAATTAATGATGCCAGATATAATTTGAGTTGCTGTTGCACTTTCTACAGTGTTTGATTGTGACTGACAATAGCCACTAGCACAAATAATAAGATAGATGACATTGTGACAGATGCTGAAGATGGAGATGTGAATAGGACACTTGAAGCCTACAAGTCCTGTAGTTAAATATAAGAACAAATATGGATGTTAATAGGTATAGCGTACTAATTTATTATGGATTCTGTAGCAAATCACTATTACTTAGTGGCTTCAAAAACACAAATTTATCATTTTAATGTTCTAGATGTCAGAAGTCCAAAATGGCTCTCAGTAGGTTAAATTCAAGGTGTTGGTAGGGCCGTGTTCCTTCTGGAGGCTCTAGGGGAAAATCTGTCTTCTTGCCTTTTCCACCTTCTAAAAACTGCCTGCATTCTTTGGCTTGTGGCCCCTTACAGCATTGTGTTGTTCTGACCTCTGCTTCTGTTATCACATCTCCTTGTCTGATGGACTCTCTTATTTCTCTGTCATACAAGGATCCTATGTTGACATTTGGCTTACCTGGATAATCCACGATACTCCCTAATTAGTCACTCATGTGAAAAGTCACTTTTATCATTAAGGCAACAAACATCCACAGGTTCCAGGGATTAAGATGTGGGCATTTTGTGGGGAAGTGGGGAGATATTACTCTGACTACTACATACCATAAGCACACAAAAATATCCATGGCCTTTATAAACATGGTCAAGTTACTTAAATTCTAATTTTCAAGTTTTTCATCTCTAAAATGGGACCATATTACCCTACTCAGAGGATGGTTATGAAGATTAAATAAAGTAAGTGTGAATTCTTTTGCCACTATACCTGGCACACAGTATGTACTCAATAAATATTAGATAAATGAGAATTTAAATCTAATACCTAAAACCTATATGCTATAGAAAGTTTTAATCCAACTTGTCAGACTCTTTGGACACAGAAAAAGTTTTTATTCTTCTTTTATGTTGGTGCATATTTTCAGGAGAAAATAGAAAATGTGGCTCCAGATAATACTAGCTTTGTGTCCCTTATTTGAGAACTAATCATATGGTGAAATATCACATGCTTTGGCATTATCTTCTACAAAACATAAGGACGAAAACTTAAAAATAGGAAAATAGAAAATTTCAACAATAATTCTGGTAGAAACAACTTGTAACTATTTAGCACCTTATTTTTATTTCTGGAACACTTTCCGCTTGAAGGGCTCAGATTGCTTGGGACATGCTTAGCTAATTCTTATGGTACCAGATGTATCTGGTGCAGTGAGGGGGCAGGTAGTAGCAAAGAAGGGAAAAGGGGGAAATGGGGCAGGTGTGACAAGCTAGGGTTTGTGTTTGGAAGCAGTTCTTAGCAAAGGTGAACATATTTTTAGGTAATCTTTTCTTTTTCCTGTGAAAGTCTGTAATACTCTAAAATTTGCTCCATTCTTACAGCCTAGAAATAGAACCCTGGAAATAGAATGACTGCACTTTGGTGGTTATTGTGGGCTGGGAAGTGAAAGCCACGAATGGTGTTTCTAAAAGTTTTGCTTTGTGATTTCTGTCCTTCATCCCATCTGGCTCCTCTGAGCCCCAGTGGCACATAGCAACAATTTCCTTCTTCTTCCCACTTTTCCTTGATGCCCTTCCCCCATGCCAAAATAGCTCTATTTTTAAACTGTTATTTGGACCACCACTTCCTGGCAAGAGTTCAGAGTTCCATTTTGCTGCTCTTCTCTCTTATGAGATCTCTGCAGATTTCAAACATTAGAAGACAGTACTGGTGCATGATTCAGGTGGCAAAGGAGGCCAATTTTCTCCATCTTTACTGTTTACAAATTGCTACTTTAAGTCCTTCACTTAGCAAATATTTATTGAGTAACATTTCAATAAGTTGTTAGTGTTAGGCACTAAAGATATAGTAGTGAACAACATATAGTCTCTGCCTTCATGAACTTTTGTAATCTAGTCAAAGAGGCAAGTAACTAATAAGGAAAATATTATGTAAATAGGATAAGTATAGTTGCTATAAATACTGAAAATGAAATAAAGTATAATGAGATAGAGTGAAAAAGGAACTAGTTTAGAAGAAGTGGGGTCTTAGTCTGATTAATAGTAAGAGGGCTAGTGTGGCTGGACCATATTAAGGTAGGGTAAGGTTTTATGAGATAAGTTTAGGGAGGCAGATGGATTTCAGTGGTGCTTAGGAGTTTGGATTTATGCTAAAAACAATGACACATGCAAGTCATGAGAAAGTCTTAAGCAGGGTAATAATATTACCTGATTTATGGTTTAAAAGCTCATGTTGACCTTCTGAGTAAAAAATAGTTTGGAAAGAATGGAAGCAAGGAAATCTGCTAGGAGATATTGATGATGAGAGGTGATGATATTATGGGCCAGGTGGAATCAGTGTCAATGGAGAAAACTGGACAGTTTTAGGATGTTTTTGAGGTAGGATTGGAAGTACTTGCAGTTAGATTGGTTGGAGAGAAAGGAAACTTGAGATTATAGGTTTGGCTTGACCAACTGGGTGACAGATGGTGCCATCTACCGAAATGAGAAATACTTGTGGAGAAATGGGTTTTGTGGAGGGAAGGAATTATGAGTTTTGTTCCCTCCATGTTAGTAATTTGGAGGACCTTTTAGATAGCAGCCTACGAAGAGGAGATGTCATATCAACATAAAATATAGTTTTGGAGTCATTAGAATATCAGTGGTATTTAAAACTATGGGACTGTGTGAGCCCATCAAAGTAAGACACAGAAGAGAACTCTGGAGACAACAAACATTTGGAGATCAGTTGGAAAATGAGGAACAAGCTAGAGAAAGTGTGATGTCACTAGAACCACAAGAGAAAAAAATCTTTCAAGAAGAAGAGAGTGTTCAGCTGTGTTGAGTGCAGCTTAGAGGACATTAAGTTTGAGGACAGAGGTGACCATTGGATCTGTCAAAATGGAGGTTGCTGGTGACCTTGATCAGAGTGATTTTATTGGTTTGGTGGAGAGAGAAGTCATATTCTGGAAGAGTGAATGGGAGGGGGAGAAATGACATAAACTAATGTAGACACCAGTTTTGGACTTCCCAGCCTTCAGGCTGTTATCTCATTGAAATTTATTAGAATGCCTTGGAACAGTCCTTGAGGATAGGTGATGACATAGGGGGAAAGAAAGAGTTATATTTCCTATTTGAGCAATATTGGTCATAAAACACACATTTAAGTGTCCTTGTCAATCATACTTGTGTTAGGGGCTCTCATTACCTTATTTTTAGGGTGGTGGGTGAATCTTTGTCTCTAACCCTATGTCCTCTGCTTACATAAGTCACATTTTTCCAAATAAGAACGCAATGCTGGAGGAGATGGACATGGAACAGACTATACGTGTTACTAATACTAGGGTGAATATTATGTTTGATTAGTAACCTTTCAGTCAACTTTTACCATCATGGCCAGAGATAAATGATACCTTAAGACCACATCAGAACTATAAGAGGAAAATAAAAGCTTTCTATGGCATATGGGAGAAATTCTGGTTTGCCTGTTGTAGTTGAGACCTCCCTGTCCTCTCTCCTCTCGGGTACAGTGCTAGATTACATTTCCAAGCCTCTTTTGCAGTTGTATGTTGTCATGACATTGAGATAAGGCCAGTGGATTAAGGGTGGAAGTGAAGTAAGCAACTTCAAAACAAGAATGCTTATTCATGCTCTCTGTTCCCTTGCCTCCCAGCAAGTTGCAGGGCATCCAACAGTACACTCCAATACTTCAGAGCTAGTAAGGTCACAAGATGGAAGGAGTCTGGGTGTCAGAAGGCAACCACATACTCAGAAGGAACATACTCTTTGGACTTCATATGAACAAGAAGTCAACTACTAAGCCACTGAGATTTTGAGGTCTGTTAGACCTCAGTATGGTATTACTGACCATAACTAATACACATTCCTTGTGTGGTTTTTCTGTCTGTGCATTTGGTCATTTATTGTTACTTTCCTGAAGTGCCCTCTTCTCACTTAATTAAATCTGACAGCTACTTTACTGACCAATTTTTTTTTTTCTTTCTGGCATGAAATATTTTGTGACCAACCCAGCCTGAAGAAATCTCTCCCTCTAAATTTCTATAGTGACTATTAGCATTATGGTCTACTGAGTAAACAATGAAAAGATTATAAGCTCCTAACATCTAAGTTACTTTGGGTAAGTATTAACCTGCCTGAGATTCAGTTTACTTTTTCTGAAAAATAGGCATAATAACAGTTCATACCTCATAAAAATGTCATGAGATTTAGATGAGGAATATATGTACAGGGCTTAGAATAGTACCTGGCATGCAGTGAGCACTCTATTATTAGAATCTGTCTCCTACTATTTCAATTTAATTCTGTATACTCTGTCAAGCGTTGGGCTAGTACAGTGGATATCACAGTAAGTAATATGCTGTTCTCACAATTTCCTCATCTGTAACATTTATTAATACATAATGTAACTTGCCTCCAGTGGAATTTATCGAGCATCTTCTGTGTACCAAAGATTGGGCAATATATTATTGGGGATGTGAATATGTCTGTAAAGAGTTCAATTAATTTCCATATTCCAATAAGTCAAAAGATCAAATCAATTAATACCATTTGAAGCAGTATTTAGGAATACAGTAGCACATTCATAGTGGACTACCTTCTACATTGACCACCTCCTTAAGTTGACCTAATTTTCATAGACTGGACATGCACCATATCTACATATAAGTACAGCAGGCTAAGTTCCTATGTTGACCAGAGTGTTACAGTCCCTTGGGTGGTCAACTTACCTAGAGATTCCTTATTGTATTTGGTTTTCTTCTCCAAAGCTGAATTCCTGGGGTATGACAATACCTCTTACCTCATAGGGCTGTTGTATGGCTAAAATGGTAGAAGATGTCAAAGTGCTCTGCAAACTTCAAAGTGTAGAGCAAATGTCTATGAAGATGTCGGTTTTCAAATTTTTATTTAAAGTTTTTAAATGATGTTTTCAGTTTTATATGATTTCTATCTTTCCTCCAAACTGAACATAAACTTGCTGAAGGTCAAGTGTGCATTATTTCATCTTTATAAATTTCTAGTATCCAGAATATTTACATGATTCTAAAATCAAACTTACTAATTTGTGTATTTTGAATCAGAAGAAAGCTTGATAACTAGGATCTATGGAGAACTCAAATTAATCAACATAAAAAGAGCCAACCTTCCCTTATATCACTGGGAAAGAGAGATGAATAGACCCTTCTCTAAAGAAGATAGACAAATGGCTAACAAACATATAAAAAATGCTCATCATCCTTAATTATTAGACAATTGCAAATCAAAACCACCCTGAGATATCATTTAACCCCAGTGAGAATGGCCCACATCAAAAAGTCTCAAAACCATAGATGCTGGCATGGATGTGGAGAGAAGGGAACACTTTTATACTACTGGTGGGACTGCAAACTAATACAACCTATTTGGAAAGAAGTATGGAGAACTCTTAAAGCACTCAAATTAGACCTCTCATTTGATCCTGCAATTCCATTACTGGGCATCTACCCAGAAGGAAAAAAATCCTTTTACCATAAGGACACTTGCATTAGACTGTTCATTGCAGTCATTGAGCTCAATTTACAATCACCAAAATGTGGAAATAGCCTAAATGCCAACCAACCCAGGAATAGATTAACAAGTTGTGGTATATGTGTACCATGGAATACTATTCAGCCATTAAAAAGATGGAGACTTTACATCTTTTTATTAACCTGGATGGAAGTGGAACACATTCTTCTTAGTAAAGCATCACAAGAATGGAGAAGCAAGAATCCTATGTACTCAATTCTGATATGAGGAAAATTAATGACCTAGTACACGGTGTGGGGTGGGAGAAGAGAAGAGCAGAGAGAGGAATGGAGGGAGGGGTTGGGAGGGTCACTGTGTGACACACCTTTTGTGGGCAGGACAAAATTAGAAGAGGGACTTTACCTAACAAAGACAATCAATGTAATCTGGTTCTTTGTACCCTCAATGAATCCCCAACAACAACAACAACAACAAAAAGTCAAACTTACTAAATACAGAGCAGGCACTTGGTAAACTTTTATGGTTGAATTTTTTGTACATTTACCATGAAAACCCTTAATTCCTTTCCTTATCTGGTGGTTTTCTGCAAGGTAATACCCATATACTATGTGAGGGACTTGGCTACCTTGGTTTCAAGAAGAGAAACCTGTTTCAGAATGTTGCTAAGTAGAAAATATACTTTAAGAACATACACTTAGTTTTCTGAGCAAAACTATCTTGAATTTTAAGCACCACTTTTCAATGAAGCTGACAGGCAAGGAATGATTATTGAGCTGTTGGGATTTTTGGGCATCTGTACACACAGTGTTGAATAAGCTGTTAATCTTTCCATCTTCATAGGATATTTTAGGGATGCTCATGGTGAGGTCATGCATATCCATTTTGGTAGTGTTCTCCCACTCCACCCACTCACCATGTGTTCTGGTGCTGTGATATTTTTGTCCACTCTCATAGTACTCTCTTCTTCTTACCTTATTTCCCTCCCCCACACGCAGGAAAAAGAAAGTTGATTCTTTAATTTTGTCCCCCAAATTGAAAATGTTACTGAGATTAAGAAGAAGGGTATTGCTATTTTTTCTTCCCCACTTCAAGTTGGTGTTGCAATAACTCAGAGTAAACAGTTCAATAGTCTGTAAAAACAATTCTTCAATTGAAGAAAAAATTTTATTAATGATAAACAATGTTTGTTTTTCAGGAAGAGGTTTTCTTGTATGCCTAACTTTTATTTCTAAATTCTGCTTGCCACTGCCTTTCATGCAATTTCAGGTCTGCAGAAGGACTTTTTCAAGGAAAATAAAATATCAGGTAATAATTTTTACAATGGTCCAAGGTGTGATTTAAATTAAAATGTTTGTATTGGACTTAAAGAAAATATCTTGGCTGTCAGTCCAGCACCTTGGAGAGGGAACCCGTTTCTTGTCTATTTCTCTTCCCACCTCCATGGTTAGCTGGCAGTAACACAATTCTCTTAGGAAAAAGTAGTTTGTTAAGCCCTCAATTTACCTTGAGCTCATATTGAATATTTCATATCATGTCTTACCCCAGGATTCCTGCCTCTTTGCATTTATTAACCCTTATTTTACATATTTTAGGCACTAATTTTCTTTGTTAGTTATAGGTAGTTTGAGATGATCTAGACTCCAATTCCATGAGATGATCTAGACTCCAATTCCATGAGACGACTACTTTTCAAACTCTACTCTTTCATTTAAACTATTTTGAAATGATTGTAGATTCACAGGAAGATCTAAAAAAAAAAAAAAAAAAGGTACTGCGAAGTCCTGTGTATCCTTTACCCAATTTCCCCCAATGTAGGATTGCCAGATAAAAAACAGAACACCCAGTTAAATGGGAAATTTAGATAAAATGTATATTTTTAGCCTAAGTATTTTTAGTATAAATATGTCTCATCCAATGCTTGGGAAATACTTATACTAAAAAGTGATTAGTTGTTTATCTGAAATTCAAATTTAACTAGGCTTTTTTGGTTATTAGGATATATTTTTGTAGGGCTGAGGAATAAAATTATTGTGTTTTGCTAAGCACTCCTGAATAGTTTCTCTTTGTTCTATTATGAAACCAACTGGATACAGAGTTATATTCTTTTGTGTCATTTTACTTTTGAATATTTTAGCAATTGCTTTTAAATTTAATTTTGTTTTATGGAATATTTACGTGGTTCTAAAATCAAACTTACATGAATATAATTTTAATGCATTTGTCCTCTAAACTAACTGAAATTAGTTTGCTCATTTTAATTTTTAAAAACGGATGGAATATTGTTTCTCTAGGCAGCACTCTTTTATAATTATTTTATAAAGTATTTTTCTGAAACAGAATTATCCCAGAAAGACAGCCTGTATAACACTGGGTGACCTTCTTTTGGGCTGGTTTAAAATAAGTCACCTCATATTCAACCTAGAGAGAAACTGGAATTTCATTCTAATTAGCCTCCTAGTTCCTTTCATTCTGTACATGACTAAAAATATTTTCATGAAGTCTTTAATTAGAAAATCAACAAGGGAGTTTTCTAAATGTATTCCTAATTAAGGTGCTTGGGTTTTATTTTTAACGTCTCTATATGTAGATTTTATATTTTAGAATTGTGAAAACAAGCAATGAATTAATAACATTTCTTTAAAAAGCTATTTGGGGGTGGGAATGAACTGTTATTTAATGTTAATTCAATTAAAGAAATTAAACATAAATTGTTAGTACAAGTCCTTTGGATATTTATGAATATCTTAATTTTAACAGGGAAAGATGACACCTTATGCCTAGCCAATACATGCTATTTTAATTTTGGTGTTAGTTTTGTGTCTCTGTTCTTGACTTCCATATTTTCCCCTCTATTCTGTTTTCTTGCAAAGGGAAATCTTAATTTTGTAAATAAAAGTGTATTTTTATTTTTCAGGTTAGTGAAATAGTATATGCTGCCCAGCTAAGAACACAACAATTAAAGCAAATAGGCTGGGCACCTGTAGCTCAGTGGCTAGCCACATACACTGGGGCTGGTGGGTTTGAAGCCGGCCTGGGGCCGGCCAAACAACGACAACTACAACAAAAAAATAGCCAAGTGTTGTGGCGGGCGCCTGTAGTCCCAGCTATTTGGGAGGCTGAGGCAAGAGAAATGCTTGAGCCCAAGAGTTTGAGGTTGCTATGAGCTGTGATGCCATGGCACTCTACCATGGGTGACATAGTGAGACTCTGTCTCAAAAAATAAATAAATAAAAAATAAAATAAAGCAAATAGACAACCTTCAGAATGGAAAAAAATTGCATGTTACAAATTTGACAGAAGCTTGATAATTAGATCTATACAGAACTCATGTTAATCAATAAAAAAAGAGCAAACAATCCCATCTATCACTGGGCAAGGGACACTAACAGAACCTTCTCTGAGGAAGATGAATGAAAGGCTAACAAATGTGAAAAAAATGCATATTGTCCCTAATCATCAGAGAAATGCAAATCAAACCCATCCGGAGATATCACCTAACTCCAGTAAGATTAGCCCACATCACAAAGTCCCAAAGTTGCAGATGCTGGTGTGGGTGTGGAGAGGGGAACACTTTTACACTGTTGGTGGGACTGCAAACTCTTGCAGCCTTTTTGGAAAGAAGTATGGAAAATCCTCAAAAAACTCCAATTAGACCTCCCATTTGACCTTGCAATCCCACTACTAGGCATCTACTCAGAAGAAAAAAAAATTTATCATAAAGACATTTACACTAGATTGTTTACTGCAGCTCAATTTACAGTTGCCAAGATATGGAAACAATCTAAATGCCCATCAACCCAGGAATGGATTAACAAACTGTGGTATATGTATACCATGGAATACCATTCAGCCATTAAAAAGATGGTGACTTTACATCTTTTGTATTAACCTGGATGGAGTTGAAGCACATTCTTATTAGTAAAGTATTACAAGAATGGAAATGCAAATATCCAATGTATTCAATACTAATATGAAGCCAGTAGATAATCTAATACATGCCCACATAGGAGAAAAATTCAATTTAAGTTGGGGGGAGGGAGATTGGGGGAGGGAGGACACAACTGTAAGATGGGCTTTACTTAACAAATTCAAATATTGTGACCTGGTTGTACTCTCACATTAACCTGACATAAAAAAATAATATATGCTTATTATAGAAAAATTGGAATCATAAATAAGGAAAACAGAATCTCTCATAATAAATATCTTACCCAAAGAAAATCATAGTTACTGTAGATGCAATTATTTCTAATATTTTTCTGTTTGTTTTACATAGCTGAGAATAAATTTTGCATCTATTCAATTTTACTGTCTTTTCTGTTTAACATTAAAACATAAGCATTTTGCATATTATTACAAACTGTGTAAATAATTTATTGACTATTTAATATTATATGATACAACTTGGAATTAAGATTTTTAAATCATTCATCTTTTGATCCAATTAATGTGAGCTATGTATAAAAAATTTAAAGACACTTTAAAATATGATTGTGATTTTCTAGACAAAACATCTGGGAAAGATGGCTTTATTTATTCCCACTTGGGATTTTTATAAATTGTGAGAAATTTGTAGCAATTCTTAAATCATTTTACATTATGTATTTCATTGATATGTCTTTACACCAGTGGTTCTCAGTGGGGTCCTTGGACCAGAAGTCTCAGTATCACCTAGGGACTTGTTAGAAATGCAAATTTTGGGCCATTATCCCAGACCTACTGAAGGTCTAGCAGAGGAGCTCAGAGATCTATGATTTCTAATAACAAGTTCTGATGATTCTGATGCATGCTCAAGTTTGAGAAACACTGCCTTAAAGTTAAGAGTAATTTGTAACAAAGGGGTTCCCTTTTATCATTTCTTAAAAAGGTATTAATTAACTAGTCATTTAATGAATTCACCAGTCATTTACTGAGAGTTGGGAACAACAAACATTGTGCAAAGATATATAGCAGCACACAACAAAAAGATTTCCTACCATTATAGCTTTAACACTCCAGTGGTGGTGATAGGGTCAGACAATAACCAGAGAACTAGGCTGTATGCTAAGATGTGCATTGGAGAAAAATAAATCAGGAAAAAGGGATAGGGAGTGCTTTACAATTTAAGTGACGTTGTCAGAATAGGCTTTGTTGTGAAGGTGATGTGAAGGAGCTAATCACGCCAAGATTTGGTGGGAATACATTCCAAGCAAAGGGAGTGGTAAGTGGAAAGCCTCAGAGGTACTACAACACTGCCCTATTTGGGGAGATTAGGCATAGCCAGAGGTGAGGATGATCATTGGAAATGGGTCAGAGGTGGGGGAGTAAAAGGAGAAGATCATGCAGGTGGTTGTCAGAGTAGTATGCACTTCAATGTAGCCCAAAGTCTGGCTAGGCAAGTCTCCTATGCCAAAGTCAGAGCCTTGATAGGGAAAGTTGGGAACCTGAGGTTTGGGATGGAGATAAGAAACACTGAACACGCTGAGCCTACAGAAGTGGTGTATTGTCTCCTGCTGGAAGATAGAATTCCTCCTCTCTTTCAGGCTATGCAGAGGCCTCAAATGAAATGGGTTCCTTGCAAGTCAAAGCTTTTCCTCCTCATGATGCCTCCTCCTTCTACCAACCCTAATTGCCAGCAGAACAATAACAAGGGTCAAATCTCAGCATGACCTAAGGGGCAATGTGTATTAAAGAAGTTGCAAGATCAGCTAATATGTACCAGCACTTACTCAGAGAGCATGCTTGCAAGTGATCCTACAGGTGCTGGTTCAAGGTGGCAGACTGTAAAGCTGTTAAAGAAAACTTGTCAATTGCATGAGTTTTTGTAATTGCTGTATAACAATTATCACAAACTTAGAAATTCAATACTCATTCACATATGTTTCCTTCTAGGTCAGAAGTGCAAGCATGGCTCAGTGGGGTTCTCTGCTCAGATTCATTTGAGGCTTGGGGTCCTCTTCTAAGCATATTGATTACTGGAAGAATTTAGGTTTTTGCAGCTGTAGGATTGATACCTTCAGCTTTTACTGGTTGCCCACAATTGCTTGACATGGTTCCCACTGTGGCCCTCTCCACAATACAAGACCTACAAGAAAGTATCCACTGCTGCTCCTTATCTCTTCCATCCTGTAAAGGGTTTGCCTAATTTTGTTAGGCCCATCTGGGATAATATCACTTTTAAAGTCAACTGATTAGGGACTTTAATTACATCTATAAAAGCCCTTAACCTTTGCCATGTAACACAACATAATTACAGGAGTGCTATATATCCACAAGTTTGCCCACACTAGAGTAGAAGAATTATACAGGGCATGGTCATCAGGGAGCAAGGGTCTTGGGTGCCATCTTAGAAATCTGCCCACATCATCAATATGGGAGCACTTTCTTGTGACACATCTTTTGACACTCTGGTGTTGTTCCAAAACAAACATTTACATGTTCCTGGAACAGCTCTTGGAAACTTAGGAAAAAAGTGATGGTCTATCCTAAATGAAGTAGAGATGCTAGAATTGCAGAGGCTGCAGAGGAAGGGGTCAAAAGACTCCCAGATGGGGGAATATTAGAATGTCTCCATTATACCTACATATAAGACAAGAAAAACCAATCAACTATGTTCCTTGGGAGGGACTTATTTATCAAGGCAATATAGATAGAGTGCACTGATGTGTGTGGGGGTACAAACCTCATCAATAAGCTTAATATTGGCCAGAATATTTTCTGATAGTAGAAAATGCTGTTACAGACTTAGTTCCCCTGTAGCAATGGGGATGATGGAATCCCAGAATAGCAGAGGCCAGATGACAATGCTTAACCATCAGAAATAAGGAGGGCAGAATGATCACAATGGGCTGGAAGTTCAGAATGGTAGCTGGAGGACCCTGACTTGCAGGGATTTATGGAGATGGCTCATAGAACATGGTGTTTTTAGAAGCAACATAGATAAGCAGCTGACCTGGATAGTGCTTACCATTTATAATCAAAAGGAATAAAGAATGGATGATCAGAGGCTGAGGTCAGCCAGTCAATGGAAAGTCACAAGTCTATGACTACTTTCAAGATCCAATCTAGTTCTTAGACCAAGAATAAATTGATCAAATACCAAGTCCTCCATGGGAGAGACTGTACTACCACACCATAGCAAGTGTATACAGTAGTAATCCTCCATCCCCAATTCTTCCCTATAGGGACTTTGGGACATGGTTAGTGAGTAACCATGTATGGGGTAAAGTGGAATACTCAGATCTTTCCATGGTTGCTGGATATGAGGTCCTGGTTCACATTGGTACCCTAGGATCCCAAGTGCCATCATGGCTTCCCCATGTTAGTGTACAGGTGTAAGGGGTATGGATTACATCTGTAATCCTAGCACTCTGGGAGGCTGAGGTGGGTGGATTGCCTGAGCTCATAGGTTTGAGACCAGCCTGGGCCAGAGTGGAGACCTCCTCTCTAAAAGTAGCCAGGGATTGTGGCAGGCACCTGTAGTCCCAGCTACTCGGGAGGCTGAGGCAAGAGAATCGCTTGAGCTCAAGAGCTGAAGGCTGCTCTGAGCTGTGACGCCACAGCACTCTACCGAGGATGACAAAGTGATACTCTGTCTCAAAAATAAATCGAGTTCTGGCTTGGGTGCGAGTTATAGTGAGTCCCTTGAGTCCACATACCTACCCAAAAGTATCATTATTATGAACACACCTAGCAGTTGGCAACTTTCACATTGGGTCCTTGGCTGATAGGGAAGCCCTAAAACTATCTTCCATCCCACTTCCCCAGATAAAATAGTCACCGACAATATCACAACCCAGGAAGGGTGGATCAGACTATGGGGAAAGAAATAAGATCTTTTTTGATATTTCTGTCAGGTGAGACTGTTTTATTTTGTGAGGAAAGCATCAGTAGGATATGAGTTACTTTTTTCGTGTTTTCCTGTGATCCATCAGCTCTGTACCTAAGTGGAAGAGTAAGCTTCTACCAATTTTAGTTTTCTGTGGTGTGTGTGTGTGTTTGCACATGCGTGCATGCGCATGTACACATGTGCCCCCGCGCACGTGCCCCCATGTGCCCCCATGCGCACATGTGCCCCACCATGCGCATGTATGCCCCCCCACATGCGCACATGTGCACCCATGTGCCCCCCCTGCATGCGCACGTGTCCCCCATGGGCCCCCCTGCACATACGCACATGTGCCCCCTGCATGCATGAGCACATGTGCCCTTGTGTCTATCCTATTGGAGGATACTGCTTTCAGACAGGATTGGCAGCCACATGTCATTTAAACACGTGACTGAAATGGCTTTTAAAATAGTTTAAATTTATTATTAAATCACATAAAAGAATTGATTCTGGCAGGTAGATATAAAAGAGTATAAAATTATATTATTTTGACATATCACAGCAAATCTTTGGGGAGTTAATTCACCATAGAATAGTTCCAGTTGAATTCCTTGGACTCAGATTTACCTGAAAACTTTTTTAGGACTGTAACAAAATGTCTTAGAAATATAACTAAAAAGTCTATGATTATGTGATACTATCAAAAGGTGGCGAGTATACACACATTATTTTGTTGTGGCTTTATTCAGATTACACTTGAAAGCCCTCTTGCCTTGAGTCATTTCTATATGGCCTCCTATCCTGGGTTGGGGGTCTTCAGTCTTTCACAATTACTGAGGGTAGCCAGTCAGTATTTACTGAAAACTTAGAGGATAGTCAATTCTGTGCCTAGATGGTGACCGAGCCAGGATGCGTAAGCCTTTTTGATGGCAATGGCTTGCTGAAAATTGAATTTTATAATTCCTTTGTAGACATGTAACAAAATGTTTCTAGGCTGGGTGCGTCCCTTGACTATTCTTGGCATCTACTTGGTCACATCTCAGAGTTAACAGAATGTGGTGTTGAGAAGTGAGGCCACTGAGATGATTATAAATCTGTATTCATTTGGTAGGGCTGCCATAATAATCTACCTCTAACTGGATGATTTGACATATATTTATTATTTCACAGTTCTGAAGGCTAGAAGTCTGAGACCAAGGTGTCAGCAGGGCCATGCTCCCTCCATAGGCTCTAGGAATGATCTGTGCTGGGTTTCTCTCTTAACTTCTGGTAGTTCCATGCCTTGTGGCAGCGTAACTCAAATATTTACATGATATTCTCCTTATGTGCATACCTGTGTCACAATTTTCCCTTTTTGTAAGGATACCAGTTGTACTGGACTGGGAACCCACCCCGTTCTTTTTGTTTTCTTTAAATTTCAGATTAATGATGATATAAACCATCAGTTCCAAATGTATGCATTTTTTAGGTAAGATCCCTGTTCTAGTTGTGCCCCTCACCCTGGAGGTGTGCCAGATACCCTTATATTGTGCCCACTATGTGAGAGCACACCAATACCCCTCCCCTCCTCCCCCCCCACCAACTTGAATTAAACTGAGTCTTTTTCTTGTGAGGCCCACCTTATTCAAATATGACCTCATCTTAACTGAGTATATCTGCAACAATCTTGTTTCCAATAACATCAAGTTCTGTGGTCCTGGGAATTAAGACTTCAACATATGAATTTGGAGGGGGACACAAGTCAAATTATAACAGATTCCCTTCCTTTACATTTGGGCCAATGGTTTGTATCAATTGCATGTTAGGAATTATTTGGAAGATTTAAAAAATCTTGATTCCCAGACTTTACTCCCTCCACCAAATACATCAGAACATGTGTTATACCTGGACATCAGCACTTCTTAAAGCTCTTCAGGTGGTTCCAATATGTACATAGGGTGAAGAACCATTCTATTTGGATATCTATCATTAAGAACAATGCCCAGATTTACAGGTGAAATGTTGGGAAAATGGGATTTCAATAACATATTCAAATATTTCTCCTCATTGTTGGTAGTAGGAGGATTAATTTTAGAATCAGGAACAAATTTTTGGGGAATCAGGAACAAATCCCAAAAGTGGGATTATAGCTGATCTTTTTCTTTTCAAGGTTTTTCTTGTCCTTATTTGAAGATTATTCTACAATTAACATAGAATTCCTATACAAAAATAATATAAACTTAACAAAAAAGACATCAATTTTTCCTATTCTTAACAATCATGGACTACTGTGCGGAGTACTGGCTGTGAGGCAGCAAGGCCCCCACAGCCTGGGGAGAATCAAGGAACAACCCCCAGCTGCTTCTCGTCCATGAACAATGACATTCTTTTCTCAGCAACATGTTTTTCTCCTCTGCCAGAAGTCTTGTAGCCCCTGCATTCTTTTCCTTTTATCTTGCAGGAAAAGCATGTAGCTTTCCCTCCCTAAAGTTAATCTTTACTCCATGTACTAGATTCATGTCAATTTCCCTCTAGTAAGCAACTTTGTTTAAATAAGTGTTCTTCTTTAGATTCTATATAATAAAGCTGTTTTCATGGTTCAGTGCTGGGTGTAGTCTTAGCTGTTCCAGTCTTAGCTGTTCCAGTCCTTTCGATCCTTTGTCTCTTATGTGTTTTATTTCCTTGTTTCGTACCATTCTCACACTGGTTCATGAAACTACTGTACAGAAAAAATAATAGAAAAGCATTGCCTCCAAGTTTAGTGTCATAAAGGGCTTTGATAAACTCATCCCCTCCTATCTAATTACTGATGAATTGAAGAATTATAAATGACATCTTTAAAAACAAAATGATCATTTATGGTGGCAATTCACCAATATTTAACTGATGTATGGATAATCAATATATTGCAAATCAGCTCACTCAGATACCTTGGAATTTCAAGGCCAATTTATCTTGATGATTATGGTAGAAAATGATGTTACTGAGTCTTAAACACAGTAAGGGTACTCCATGGATTTATTGTGATATAGAGTTTGGGACATTTTGTCTTTTCTTTTGAGTTAGTGGTGACCCAATATTATTTCTCAAGAAGAATGTTGGCCCTGCCTGTGGATAGTCTCCTGGGTCTTCTATTCACACACTTCGGCTATGAACTCCTACTCAGCTGATTGTTAAAACAATGCCTTATGCTCAGTTGGCAACATAGCATGCACTAAGTGGAAGAAGAATCTCAAACTTGCTGTCATTCAGAATTGATTTAAAGCTTGGTTGGAATTCTGAAAATTGCTCCTTTAGACGTAATTGCATACATATGGAATGACATGTCACATACGTTCAAGGTTCTGCATGCATTATAGCAAATTTTTAAATATAAAAGGTTAAAAACCAATTTATCATTTTTTTCTTTTATGGATAATATTCTAGGTGAAGAAGAAATTTGCCTAACTCAAGATCACAAATATTTTCTTCTGTGTTTTCTTTGGGAAGTTTTGGAATTTTAGGTTTAACATGTAGATCTATGCTCTATCCTGAGTTGACTTTTTATATATGCAGCATACTATGGATTGAATTTCATGGTTTTTGCATATTGGATATAGAATTGCTTCAGGAAAAGAATACTCCTTGCACCTCCGTCAAAATCAGTTGTTCATGTGAGTCTGTTTCTGAACTCTTTGTTTTGTTCTGTTGATCTATTTGTCTATCTTGACACCAACACCATACTATCTTGATTACTGTCACTATATCTTTAACAATATTGAAAACTTCTGCTCTTTGAAAGATACTATTAGAGAATGAAAAGATAAGCCACAGATGGGAAAAGTATGTAAATTGTATTCCTGATAAGGATCTTGTGTCCAGAATGTATAAAGAGCATTAAACCTCAAAATTAAGAAGACAAACGATTCAACAAAAATGGACAAAAAATTTGAACAGATACTTAGTTCACCAAGAAGATGTATAGGTGAAAAATAAGCACATGGAAAGATGCTCCATATTATTAACCTTTAGAGAAATGCAAATTAAAACTACCATGAGATATTACCATTCCAACAATAGAATGGTTAAAATTAAAAATACTGACCATATCAAGTGTTGGCAAGAATGTAGATGAACCAGAACTCTCTTACGCTGCTGGTGGAATGTAAAATGGTACAACTACTTTGGAAAACAGTTTCAGCTTCTTAAAATGTTAAACATATCTTTCATACGATCTAGCTATTTTACTCCTAGGCATTTACCTAAGAGAAATATCTTGTCCATACAATGACTTGTGCATGAATGTTGATATCAGTCTAATTTATAATAGCCAGAAACTGGAAACAACTCAAGTGTCCATCAACAGGTGAATGGATAAACTGTGGTATTCAATGAAATGCTGCTCAGAAATAAAAAGGAACAAACTTATGATATACACAATGTGGAAAACTATTAAAATCATTACCCTGAGCAAAAGAAGTCATATAAAGAGTGCTCACTATATGATTCCATTTATGTATGTAAAATATCTAGAAAATACAAACTAATTTAGAGTGATATAAAATAGATCGGTGGTTACTTGGGGATACCAGGAGGAGAGAAGCAGGGAAGAATGGGCAGGAGGGATTACCAAGGAGTTAATAATAGATTTCTTATTTTTAAATGGCTGAAAAAATCAAAGAATAACATTTTGTGATTAGTGAAAATTGTATGTAATTCAAATTTCAGTGTTCATCAATATTGTTTTATTAGAACACAGGCCATTCATTTATGTGTTGTCTATGGTTATTTTTACACTATTACCTCATAGTTGAGTAGTTGCCACAGAGTCCATATGGCCTGTAAAGATGAAAATATTTACTATTTCGCCCTTACAGAAGAAGTTTGTCTATCTTTGCTCTAGATAGTTTATAGTTTTCCATTGAAGCACACTTTTCCCCTATAAAAGATAAAAACATTGATATCTTGAACTTTTCCCCTCTGCTCCTTCTTCTCTCCTTTCTTCTTTTTCTTCCCTTCCTTCCTTCAACAGACATTTATGGAGTGCATACTATATACCAATATGGTGACCCCTGGCTGTACAAAGGGAAGAGAAAACACTGCCTCTGTGCTAATATAGTTTGCAGTCCCTGGGAAGAGGATCATTCATCACATATCCACATATATATGTATAATTATGGATTGTGAGTTTCTGGAAGGAAAGGCATGGGGTGTTATAAAAATATATATGAGAGGCCCAGTCCTGGTGGGGTGGGAGCTGGGGCAGTGAGAGCTTCTCCTCAGATAACTGAAGATAGAACTGACTGATTACTATGTAGGGACTAAAAGAGGAGTGGTGACCTGTGGGAAGGATATATTTTTGGAGGGGAGAAAAGATTTTAAGGCAGAGGGAGTAGCATGTGTTTCAAAGGCTTGTTGGCAGATCAGGAGCAAGTTGCATGATGAGTGTAAAGAAAACTCTTGTGTCTGGTTGGCCATAGTGAGTATTGAGAGTGTGAAATATGAGATGAGGCTGGGGAGGATGGTAGGGGATAGCTCACAAAAGGTCCTATGGGTCTTCATCTTGAGGGTAGTAGGTGACTACTGAGGGGTTTTAGCAAGAGAGTACTGAGGTATCACTGTGATATACATAGATAAAAAGGGTGCAGGAGACCAGCTGAGAGGCTACTGAAATATTCCTAGCAAGGCCATGATTTTTGTCTTACACATCAAGGCACAGTTTGATTTTTTGGATGCATTGCAAAACTGTGCTTGTAGCAGTGCCATTGGATTATCAGAGTTCTTTGTAGAGCTTGCTTGGAGAGATTTCTTTTATAGGTCTTAGTGGAAAACCACATAAAACAGCTCTTTATAATAATGATTCACCCACAGACCTTTTCTATGGAGTTGCAAGGTTCCAGTGCTTCCTGTATACAAACACACAAACACACACACAAACCCAAACACTACCTCTTTGACAGCTCATGTTGTAAGTAGAGCCTTTTGGATCTTCCAGTTTGAAGGCATACTTGAAAAAAAATGTGAAGCTTATGACTTCTTTTCTTCAAGACTGAAAAATTTCTACAGAATTTTGTTTGTCTTTAATGCTTCACAATTTCCTACTGATGCTGCTTCAGGTTACAGGGAATGCTTTATATCATCAACATTCTTACCTTCTAGGATCTTAAAGCTTTTAAAACCTGGTCTTTGCTTTCTAGGCTGGATCTGAGTTTGTAAAATAACTGATATGGCAGATCATACTTTTATATGACTAACACAAACACAGTTTCCTTTCCAGGGGATCTCCTGGTGAAGGAGCAACTGGTGTATTTATTCTCCATTTGAACTCATTACATCTGAGATTGGCTTGGCCATTTGGATCTTTCTTTAGCAAGGCTTGCCTTTGGAAGCAGGACCAATCTTACATTAGTAAAGCTCTCTAGCTATGTCTTAGCAATTTACTTTGGTTACTCCTAGGGTTACAAACCACGACTCTGTTTTGGTCATGATTGAGAAATGTCCAGGGATATGGCACTTTGAGGGCTAAAACTGAGACAGCCAGTTGCCTTACTTTCTTTTATCATATAATTATTTTGAAAGAAAAAAAGGTATAAAGGGCTGTATTTATTTTTGGAGAAGACAAAACCAAGGCTCAGAGAGGGTGACTTATTTAAGGTCACACAGAGCATTCTGAGTAGAACCGATAGTACATACTTTCTCTGGCTCTATCTATTGAGGAGGCATGAAAACATCCACGTGAGCCATGTATCTGCTTAAGGAAAAACACATTAATTTTAATCTGTGAATTTAATTAACATACTTCTAATTAAGGGAGAGAGAATGATAGCCTGAGAAACACCCCTTCCTCTCCTTCTGCATATCTTAAGTCAGAGCTTTCAAATGTGGTTGCCCATCAGAAACACTTGGGAAACTTTTAAAATACGGGGATGTCTAAGCCCCTCCCACAAAGGCTGGTTTAATTAGTTTGGGGTGGGGCCTAAATAGCCACAAGATTAAAAACCTCATTAGATCATTAAAATGTGCAGCCAGGATTAATAATTACATTCTAGAACAGTATTTCTTGAACTTCCATGAGCATATGAATCACCTAGGGATTTTGTTAAAATGCAGATTCTGATTTAGAAGGTTTGGGGTGGGGGCCTAGAGTTTCTATTGCTAACAAACTCTCCAGAGATGCCCACATTAGTAAAAAATGATTACATAATGTTGTTGCTTAAATATAGTCTGAATTCAGAGTAATGGCTGAGTTCCTAGGTGTCGGGTCTAATCAGAAGTAGTGCCTTTTCAGGTTTACACGGTGTCCCAAAAGTCACCCCTAAAGTCTCCATATACAGGGAAAAAAGGAAATTGTAGATAAATGTACCTTTATTTACAAAATATCCTTTTGGCCACCTCTTTGTAAAATTTTGTAATGAATATTTTGCAAATAAAGGTATAGTTAGCTATGATTTCCTATTTTCCCTGTGTATGGAGGCTTTGGGGGGTGACTTTTGGGATCCCCTGTATTTGAATTGATGAGTTCAAGCTTCCTCCTTTGTGGCCCCTAAACTGAATTTTTAAAGCAGTCTGCCTCTAAGTTAGCACTGGAAATTCCAATGTGGTGTCCACTGTTCTTTGGATTTTTCCGTACGAAGAGTTGATTTTGCTTTTGTTACTTGTGAAATCCATGTGAAATTGCACGAGTTGCTGGGATGCAGTACACCTGCCTCCCATTTGACTGCCCCACTATTGGCCCTTTTCTTGGATTCCACTGAGATGCTGAAGACCCTGGAATGAATTGTGTTAACTACCCTGAGGTTGGGGTCTAGGGCACGGGATTTTGAGTACTTGACCCAGAAGGCTTCTCCTGAAGGCAGAATTGGTTGACATTTTCAGTTGCATAAGGCCCCTTTTCCTGTTCCTGGCTCCATAGGGAACTTTGGGGGTCTCTTACTCCTTCATGGGCATAAAGCCACTGGGGCGATTCAGAGCAGTGCTTTTTGTTTTCACCTCTCACGAGTACATTTGCGTAATGGGTATAATTCTGAAAAAGTCTAAATAGAGAAGAAAGGGGTGAATGCTGCTGCATTATAATGGCAGCTGACTCAGGCCTTTAGGAGTTCTTCAACTCCGACACCTTGGCAAAAAAACAAAACAAAAATTAAACTCAATAAAGCTTACTCATTATTAAACTAAGTTCATCGCCATTTTCTTTAGGCTCTCATTTTGCTATCTTTGGGAATATTCAATATGTTAGACATAGAATCATTTGCTAGTTTGCCCACTAATATACTTAATTTCTTGTTTGTGTTAATTTCAATCTCTTTAACGCCATTCCTTTGTGTCCTTCCCTATCCCCATAGCTTGCTTTCTGTGTGGGACAGAGCCCCTTTGTACTCAAACCTTTCTTTCTAAAAAAAAACTGCTCCTGGATAACTTTTATGGCAATTCCAGTTCCTGAACTCTGCCAGCCATTTCCAGGAGGCAAAAACACCAGCAACAACCCTCCACAGTGTCTATTTTCCTCTTGGCTGATTCATAGCCAGATGTATATCTTCAGCTGACATTTAATAACACCAGAATGTTCTTATGAGTAGGAGGAGTAGGTGACTACTTTTGGGGACATGACTCAGAGGACTGGGGAAACCCTCCTTTTATCAGAATGCTTCCTACCTTCTGTCTGATGCCTAAAATTTTCACAAGAGAATTCTATTCTTCTGGTTAATGCTCTAGTTTTTGTTAAATGCTCTGGGAGAGGGTAATACTCCAAAGCTTCTCAAACTTTTACATGCATTTGATTCACCTGGAGAATCTTGTGAAATTGCAGATCTGGTTTCAGTGGGCCTAGGTCCTGCAGGTCTGACAAACTGGTGGAAGCTGTTGAAATTGCTGGTGGGTGGAGTGCACTTAGTGTAGCAAGGCCAGATCAGCAGTTCCCCAATATGGCTGCACTTCAGAAGCTTCTAGGGAGTTTACCAATCCCGAAGTTGAGACTGGTCCCAGATCAATTACATGAGATTCTCTGGGAGTGGGACCCAGATCAAAGTCTTTTTTTTTGGTAGAGACAGAGTCTTACTTTATCGCCCTGGGTAGAGTGCCATGGCGTCACACAGCTCACAGCAACCTCCAACTCCTGGGCTTAGGCGATTCTCTTGCCTCAGCCTCCCCAGTAGCTGGGACTACAGGCACCCGCCACAACGCCTGGCTATTTTTCTGTTTTGCAATTTGGCTGAGGCCGGGTTTGAACCCACCACCTTCGGTATATGGGGATGGCACCCTACTCGATGAGCCACAGGCACCGCCCCAAAGTAATTTTAAAGCTTTCCAGGTGATTCCAATGTGAGGCTACATTTGGGAACAAGTGCTCCAAATCAGTGACTCTTGACCCTAGCTGCTGATTAGAATCCTCAGGGAGATTTTTAAAAAATAGCCAATGTCTGGCTCTACCCAAGATCAATTAAATCTGAATCTTAGTGAGGTTTAGGCATTTGGGACTTTTTAGAAAATCAGCCTGAATGTTTCTGGCCTGCAGCCAGGGTTAAGAAAGGCAGCTCTACAAATCAATCTTTGTAACTTCGCGTGGATGACATCTCTGGGTGAGGTTTGCTGAGAGGGATGGGAGAAGCAACAAGTGGAAAGCTCAGGAAACTGGGGCAGAGATGTGAAGGAGGGTCTAAAATGGGGAAAGTGGAGAAGGCTCCCACTTTTCGTACTGTAGAGCTTCGCCCCACGGTGCCCTGGAGAGTGTCCACATGGGAGGATTTTCGAAGATCTGAGCATGATGCGACCTCACTGGCTGGTTGGCTAGAGTAGGGCAGGGTACAATGTGAGAGCTGAGCCTGCTAACTGCTTTTCATTGTTTTCTGAATTAGATGGCTCAGCAAAGATGAGCAACTGTTTCAGTTTACCCGGCAATGTCCTGGTTTTAGCACTGAAAGACTGGCATCCTGGGGAAGTCGTCAGTCCTAGGCAAACTGGGACAATTGGTTACCCTAACCTTGCCTCTTCTTTACAGTAGTGACACAGATCTCAGTGTGTGGCCACCACAGAGGAGCTGGTTTGTTCTTCTGGCTGGTCAGGCAGAAGAAAATGGGCTTCATTGAGTTGTTAAGTGTATTTCATTCCTCATTGATGAATGGGGTCAGATATTGTGAAGATGGTGAGGAATTTGGAGAAACCTGATCTTGAATGCATAGCTTAAGGACAATTTGAATGGTTTCTCTTATTTTGTTTTCTTTTTTTCCCTTTAAGACTTGTAGTGCCAAGATACTCCCCCACCCCCACACACTCATGCGTGCACACACACATGTATATTGCTGGTTGGCATAGCACTGACCTACATAGGCACAGAGGCCAAATAGATTCTGAGGAAATAAGAAAAAATCATGGTCTGTGCAGAGCTCTGGTCTGACAGATGGATATAACCTACTCAGAGTATTTTCAAAGCATGTGGCTTGAATGCAGATTAATGTCAGGCAGAAAGAATATATAAATGTTAAGACACCAAGTCACAGAGTAAAATGCCACATCAGAGGAAGATAGGGTTAATCAGGAAAGACCTTTTTGAAGATGTGAATGTCACGTTATGAAATGAGGATAATGTCATCTTTTCCAACATACAAAAAAGGCCCCAAATACAAGAGTTCAAAACCACTCAGCGTGCTCGTTAAAGGGAGGAGTAAACACTGGATGTTTCAGTGGTCCATGTTCTCATTCACAGACTTAGGATATAATCTCTGAGGTAATCTACCCTCAGCACAATTGAAACCTCTTTTTGTACCTCTTTCAGTTTGCATTATCAAGCTACCAGTAGCTGGTTTCTTTGTTTTAGAAGCCATCAGGAGTTCCTTACTTGAATTGGGGCTTCAGGTTAGACTCTCTGGTGGTGGTGTTCACATCTGAACATATATCAGAATTACCTGGAAGACTTGTTCAAAAAAGGCTGACCCTATCCAAAGATTCTCATTCTGCAGGTCTGGGGGTTAGGCTGAGAATCTCCGCTTTTAATAAGTTCTCAGGTGATGCTGGTCCAGACTGCCTGTTGAGAAAGAATGGACTACAGCATTGGCCTTGAGCAGTTTTATAGACACATAGTAATGTAGTTCTTCCTAGAACCAACTCTGCTTTTAGAAAATCATGACCCAAACTGAAGGGAGTCCATGGGATGAAAATTGGAAGCTGAGGAAACTAAATGCGATTGGGGTAAACTGACACATCTTTGTTTTTGTTTGTGGCTAGAACTATAGCTATCCACTAAAAACGTGGTGTTTCTGGATTTTATATATGTGCAAATAAAGTGAATCCTCACTATTGTGACTGAAAGAGCATCTTACTTTTTGGAATGGGAAAATCTGGTTTTCTCATGAATGATAACAGTCACAAAATTCTATTTTTGACATATGTATCAGAATAAGTCATAAAGTCCATTTTCTTTTATGACAGTCATCTTACTGGATAATCATCAGGATGAATTTCTTAGCAGTTTAACTATACCAATGAGGTAATTCAATCAGCGGCCCAGGACGCGTTGCAAGATGCATTTCAGTTTAAACTGTGTATTTTGAATTAATGCAAGATGGACATAGCTCTACATACTTTCTTAGGCTAGCTGAACTACAATGCCCAAAGCAAATAAATGCTCCTAACACATTCAGGAGAAACATTAAACATTAGGTAATTTGCTGTGGACGCTGTGACTGATCCACCATCCATTTTCTCTTTTCTTTTTTCTTAGTAGCATCCTGATTTTGTCTGGGTATCTGCACATTATTTATTTTCTAGGTGAGCTTAGGAAACAACTGTTAGGGAGTGTAGCGATGAGACAGAAAAGGGAAAAAGCCAATAGAAAGTACATTATTAGGGAGTGGGGGGAGGGGAAGAGGGAGGGGCTGGGGGCCACAGTGTATGGCACACCTACTAGGGGCAGGACACAACAACTATAAACTCTTTACCTAACAAATGCAAACAGTGTAACCTAATTCTTTGTACCCTCAATGAATCAGAAACAATAAAAATAAAATAAAAAATAAAAGTACATTGTTAAGTGACTTATCACTGTGGGCTACTGGGGCTCAATCCTGCCGGGGAAGTGGGATGATGTTGGGTATGCTGTTGAGACAATTCTTCATGTTTCTATACATCTTGTGCCAGCTGTTGTCCTGGTCTATGTTTTCAAAGATGTTTGTATAACAGCCTTGGGATATAGAAATAATGTCTTCATTCATGGGAAGGACATAGATTTGTTTCCTGCCCAGGATGATAAAGATAATATCCTTCTCTGGGACAAAGGTTGGATAGGTTTGACAGTAGCTCTTATAAGATTGAAGGTGTCTAAGCTTGGGGTCCTTCACCTATGACACAGACCCAGTCTGTGCATAACATCTATATAGAATGCTTCATATTATCCTCATGGGATTTGAATGTCAAGGGGGAAATGATGGGAACAGAAAGCTCAGGCTGCCTGCTAGGGCATGAGTGATAAATTCCTGTGTTTCTGACCCAGGGGTCTCCTATATTCCGTCAGCATGTACGAAACTATGGTAGGCTAACATGTTATCTTGCAAGCAGGGTAAAATCTCTGACCCTTCTCAATTCTTAATAGGTGTCTTAGAATTATGCCTTTTGAAGGATAATGAAGCTGGGGTATTTAATAACCCTTGGCCATTGGTTGAAGGCCGGTTGTGTCAAATCTTGTTTTTTAAGCAAAGTAGCTAGTATTTATTGAGTATCTACTATGTATTAGGCATCATGTCAGGGACTTAAGATATATTAACACAAATCTTAATCTTAGTAGCATTATTTTAATAATTTTATGTATAAGAAAAATTTAAAGAGAATTTAAAGAACTAGCTCAAAATTAAACACCAATATTAATTTATCCCATTTATTGACAAGTAAATGTTCTAGCCCTCAAGCCCTGTTGCATTTGCTCTGATGCCAGTGGTCTGTTCATTATGCCATAGCTACTGCTTTTATTTTTTAATGTTCTCTACATATGAAGCAATAAAGTGTAATTCCCAGTGTGAAATGATTTATCTTAGGTGTTGGATTGGTTTGTGACCTTTCATTCTATTTTTGAATAAGAGAAACTTTATGTCCTCATTAAGCTAGTATATATAATTACTATGGAATAACATTTTATTCTTGATTTAATATAAGCATTATTAAACCAAACCCCAAACCAGTTTGTAGTTGATCAATGAATTCCCTTAATTCAAGTTCAAATATTCAACTGTTATACTTTTGAGAATTATTCCAATTAAAGTTACCTTTTTATATTTTAAAAAGTCTAGAAATTAACATAACACGCATTCAAGTAGAAAATCTCCAAGTATATTGACGTTTTTATGCTTACCTAAGTGGATCCTGTATTTTTATTACCATGTAGTCATATCCTATTTATTTAAAGTGGGTGATTATGTCCCAAGAGTAGTCTCCATTTATGTTGCTAATGGTTCATAAATTAATCTCTTCTCCACTCCTAAATTTCAAAAGAACCCTCTGAAATTAAATCTTCCATGATTTACCTTAGCCCTTGTGTGAGAGTATTGAGAAATGTTGGCAAAAACAATCTGGTTATTTTTGAGCTAAGTATAGAGATGAAAGTAAAGACTGTCTACTTTTTGAAAGCTAGCTAGGTGTTGAATATTTTTTTTCTTTAAACATTTTCCCGAGATGTTTAAAAACAATGTGAAAATTCAAATGGAAAAATTCTCTGTAAAAATATGCTTAGTGCAGAGATTTTGGATTTTTAAATGAAAGTCTTTCTCGATTACAAAGCATTTCTTAGAGTGTTTTTCACCCTATGCTTTCCCTAGACTGACTAAATGTCAGTTCTACATTGAAAAAGAGCATTAAGAATAAAATTCAGGCTGTACAATTAAGCTACTGCAGAAGTTATCTGTTTGATCCCATGCATACTTTTGCAAACTCATATTTTTTTTTATCTAACAAACGATAGTATATGCAGACTCTATTACTTTATGATAATCTATTTCTTAAATATAACAGCACATGTTTATGGCAGGTTCCAGATTTCTTTTGATGGCCATATTTATGATAGGCAGGCCTTAAAGTTTGCCTCAAACATTCATTCTCAAAATATCTGTATTTGGTTTGTCATTTCTAACTCTTGTTGATATAGGGGCCTGGAGATGGTAGAGCTGTAGGAATGAATCATGTCTATTATAAAACCTCAGTTTATTTCAAAGTTGTGTAGAGATGCTTATAGAATTTGATTGAAACCTACATCTGCAAGCAAAGGGTAACAATGTATGTTGTAAAATGAAGAAATGCAGGACGGTCAGTGCTTCCTCAGGAAGCTGGGAGGTCAGCCTCCAAGAATACTATTTTCCTTAGGTTCTCTAGGTCCTAGAAAGGAAATGAAGTGAGTACTTGGGTACCTGCAGTCAATTCTTCAGACATTGGGATTATCACCTCCTTCACTGAAGGGAGGGAAGTTAAGGCTGCCTTCCACCTATTGGGCCAGCTGTTCTGGAAAGTGGGAAGTCACGTGAGGGAGGAAAGAGTTGAAGGATAAATGTCTGACTTTGTGGCCCAACATTGGGCTTGGAGAAGGAGAACCATTAACTAAGGATACAAAGTGGGGCCACCTAGAGAGCATTCTAGGTAATATCCTGGACCCTCGGAACCCTTAAATACCTGAGAGAGAGAACTATAGAAGTCCATAAGAGGGGATACTACCTAGGGCCTTGGCCTGCCAATGCTAGCCAGAGCAGCACTGCCTGTAGAGGGGGTATCTTTCTACTTGAGGCCTAAAGAGCCGTGAGTGCAGATAGAAACTGACAGAATAGGTGGTCAGCAATTGAGACTGAAGAAAGAATGGATTTGAACAGCAGAGCATGGGCAGGACTCATTTTGTATCCTCTCTTCAATTAGGGGAGCCATGGATATTCCCATACCTATATGCAACAATCCAGTCCCCCCCCCAAATTATGAAATTCAACATTTCCATAAGTAAACTTGTCACCTAAATTGACTTTTCCTTCTGTGTTCTGCTCCTTTGGTGGCTGACCCAGCCATCTACCCAATGAGCCTGTCCATCAATCTTTACATCCAATCATACAAACTCGTCAGTCTCTCTAGTTTCTATACCCCATGTATGCTACCACTGTCTTGGTTCAGGCCCTTATCTTTCTCTAAATGGCTATAAAGAGTTGGATATAAAACATAAATCTAGCTATATCACCATGCTGCTAAAAACAGTGCCCCCCTTTGCTACCCATGGGGTGAAAAGCAAGCTTCTTTGCATGGCAGGAATGAAGGAAAGAGAGGCAGAGTATAGAGATAGCATGCTGGTAGTGAAGTGGTATGCTGGTAAACCCGTTGTATTAAAAAAAGAAGACCTGATTTTTAATATTTTCAAATGTCCATAGTGTAAATACTACCACCATGGCCAATTCCAAGCTACCCTAGGTTTTTAGTTTTATTTATTATGGGTATATAATAGTTGTATATGTTTATAGGGCACACATGATGTTTTGATACAGGCATACAATGTGAATTAATCACATCAGGATAATTGGGGTATCCATCACCTCAGGCATTTATCATTTCTTTGCTAGGAACATTCCAATTCCGCTCTTCAAGCTACCACAGTTTAACAACCAGCTCACACAACTTCCAAATAATTAATAATCGATGGCTAGCTGGCCCCAGCAAATGCATTGAACCAAATGTGTTAAATTCTTAAAAATGCGATGCCCTTCCTACTTTTCTTATCATTAGCCAATTTTTTCTCAAAGTTTATGCTCCCAGATGTGCTTGTAATTCCAGGATGATTGCCTCCGGCATCTGAAATGTCTGCCTAGAGCAGTGGTTCTCAACCTTCCTAATGCTGCGACCTTTTAATACAGTTCCTCATGTTGTGGTGACCCCCAACCATAAAATTATTTTCCTTGCTACTTCATAGCTGTAATTTTGCTACTGTTATAAATCATAATGTAAATATCTGATATGCGGGATGGTCTTAGGCAACCCCTGTGAAAGGGTAGTTCGGCTCCAAAGGAGTCGTGAGCCACAGGTTGAGAACTGCTGGCCTATAGCATCTCATTTTTGCCATCTCCTTGGGGGTGAAACTGTTACCTCCTTCATTTTGCTAAATTCTCTTAACCAGGTTTAGATGAACTCTCAAGGAAGACTTTTCTCTTGTACTCTGTCTGTATTTGGGTAGCCCAAAAGCCAGTGCTGAGATGAGGATTTGTGTGCAAGTGATTTATTAGTAGGTGTCCTCAGGACAAAAACAGCAGAATGGGGAAGAAGGACTGACAAGGGATGGAAGCCAGTCAAGGATGTGGTATTACTATGGAGAGTAACTTTGGTGCTTTCCCCTAGGGGACTTTGGGAGAGGTGTAGATTACACATCAGAGTTATCTTGATCAGGAGAAAAAGAGGCTGGTGTATTTATATCCCCATACCTGTTCATAAGAGCTGCCTCTGGGGAAGTAAATTCCCAGGCACTTTGCAGGCTCTTGCAGCCTGAGAGCTGTCCTTCAACCAAGAGACACTTGGCAGAGTTCATATGCGGCAGAGTTCAGTTTTGCACCGCTACCAGGATCATCTGTGTGTGCCAAACAAACCTTTTGAAATGACAGATATTAGCAAAGCAATGAGAGAGTCATATTTCTTTCTTGCTGGATGTATCGCCATCATAGCAGTTACTCATGGTTTAGAGTACTTTTTTCATGTCTCAATGTGCTGTATTTTGCTGTGAGCACCTTGAGGATCAGAATTATGCATCTTTGCAGTACAAGCAGTCCCTGGGTTATAAATGAGATAGGTTTTGTAGGTTTGTTGTTCAGTTGAATTTGTATGTAATTCGGAACAGGTACACTTACCTATTACCTGCAACAGCTCTGTTCATAAGTGTGAGTCATACATCAGTCGGATCTTTGTAATTCAAGGACTTACTGTAATAGCCTCTGTTGGGAAGTGCAAGTTGTATGTAAGTTGGATGTTTGTAACTCAGGGACTGCCTGTACAGCACCAGGCCCACTATAGTATGTTCAGTAAATGTGTAGAGATTAAATGTGTAAGGGAGGAGACCATGGTGGCAGCACAAATGGAAGTAGCAGGGTTTGGAAAGGAGCATGGGTGGAGCCGAGTCTCGGAAAGGCTGGAAGAGAAGTTGAGGCACATGAATCTTTGAGGATAACCCAGGTCCTAAGCCCTCCTACTCAGCGTGGTCTGCAAAGATAGCATTAACACAACGTAATCTTGGCAAAACTGGAAAATAGTTCTCTAGGCCCCCTAGGAATTCACTTTCTGCTATTTTTCCTTTAAGGAAGCATTCTAAATGATCAGGGATGCTTAGAAATTCTGAGTAAAATGTTGGCATTATAAAAGAACCTATGCCTGGACTCCATGCCGGAGGTTAGAGGAGGCTTGAATACATTGTTCATAGGGATTTCCCTGAAGTCTGATTAGCATCTAAGTATACTTCAAACTGCAGCTCAGCTGTTTGTAACATGTAATTATGGATATTACTAGCATGTCTAATTTGACAAGTAACGTAGAGGGTGAACATTAGATGGGAACTGTAACATTTGGCAACATATGCGGCAGAGTTCAGTTTTGCACCGCCACCAGGATCATCTGTGTGTGCCAAACAAACTTCTTGAAATGACAGATATTAGCAAAGCAATGAGAGAGTCATATTTCTTTCTTGTTTTGCCCTCTCCAAATTAATAGTTCAGTGCAATTGATTAAACTACATGATCTACGAGGAAAACTGAATTCTAATCACCAGTGAGTTTAAAAGAAATGTTCACACTCTGCTCTTGAATGTTGGAACATTTTTTTTCTGTCCAATTCTGTTCTCTTGGAATTTAAAGCATTTGAACCAACTGGGGGTAATTGGTGGGCATTTGAATGGGGTGTGAAATTCAAGGAGAACAAAAGGACATATGATAATTATCTGGTAAAAATTATAAATATCCTAAACGAGAAAAGAGTAAAAAGCATGAAAGAGAAGTCTGACATTAGGCGTAAGATCAATAATAGTATCCTTAAATAATTTCGTTAGGACAACAACCTTGCATTTAGCAAAGATCCATCTCTCCCAGTCTGTTAGTGGCTCTATTAATTTCTCAAGAGTTCAGGGTTGAAAATTTGAGGTCGTCCACCTCTTTTTAGCCCATCTGTCTAGTTACAGAGGTTATCTTCTATCTTCAGAGTGTCATATACACAAACCTGGCCTTAGGATAGATGGATATGGTGTCTGTGGATGTGGAGCTGAGGGGTTTCAGGGGGCACCATTGATTTGGATATGGAAGATGGTTCAATATTTAGAAAGTGCACAGTCAAATTCAACTTCCTTGAAAGAAGGTGAAAAATCAATTGGTTTCCACCTATAGGCCTGAAGGAATTGGTTGACAGACGTTAAACTAATATCTGAATGTGAGCTGGAGGGGTCAGCAGGAAGAAGGATGTGGAGATAGGGTGCTGGCAGCAAAATATCTATTTCACTGTTTTTATGAGGTCTGATTCTATGCATAGCATCCCTCCTGGAGGATGCTTTTGAGACCCAACAACCTGTCCAGAGATGTTGGGCATCTCATTACTTCCCTCCTATGTTGAATCTATCTGGTCTTTCCCTGGTTCTTTAGCTGGCTCTGGTCACCAAGCACTGGCTACTAAAAATAAAAACAGTGGCTTTGATCTAGAGCAGCCAACTACCCACTCCAAGATAATTCCCTAGTTCCCCACTTAGTTTCTTATCAAGACTTCACTGCTGGGGTGGCGCCTGTGTCTCAAGGAGTAGGGCGCTGGCCCCATATGCCAGGGGTGGGTTCAAACCCGGCCCTAGCCAAAAACTGCAAAAAAAAAAACCAAAAAAGAAAAACCAAAAAAACCTCACTGCTGGGAATGTAAATTAGTAGAGCTGCTATGGAAAACTATATGGAAGTTCCCCCTCAAATTAAAAATATAACTACAATGTGATCCAGAAATCCCATTTCCAAATATATAACCAAAGGAAATGCATTACATATGTCAAAGAGATATCTGTACACCACCCTGTGTTCATTGCATTGTTATTCTCATTGATATGGGATTAGATATGGAATCAACCTAAGTGTCCATCGACAGATGAATAGATAAAATGTGGTATACATGTTTATAATGAAATACTATTCAGCCTTTAAAAAGAAGAAACTCCTGTCATTTTTGACAACATGGATGAAGCTGAAGGACGTTATTGTTAAGTGAAATAAGCCAGGCACAGAAAGACAAATACTGTATGATCTCACTCCTATGTGGAATTGAACTTGTAGAAGCAGAGAGTAGCATGGTGCTTACCAGGGCTGGGGGTTGGCCAAAGAATATAAACTTCAGTCAGACAGGATGGATGAGTTCAAGAGATCTATTGTACAAGATGGTGAGTATAGTAAGGGACAATATATTATATGCTTAAAAGTTGCAAAGAAGGCAGATTTTAAGTGTTCTCAGCACACACAGAGATAAGGTGAGGCAATGCATATGTTAATTAGCTTGATTTAGCCATTCCACACTGTTTTGATATTCCAAAACATCATGTTATCATGTTTCTACCCTAAATATATATTATTTTTCTTTATTAATGAAAAACACATTTAAAAATAAAATTTAAAAAGATCCTATTGCTTGGTACCTCTCTGGTCTCAGGCACCTCGCAATGGGTCACCCCCCCCTTCCCCCTCTTGCAGTTTTGTGCCCTTATGTTCCCTCTGGCATTCATATCTTGGCACCCTTTTCTGGTCTCAGTTTTGCTTACTCCTGGCCTCAGAAGTGCTTCCTGCTGCCTGTTCCAGCCCCCATCCCTGCAGATCGAAGGAAAGGAGGGAGAAGATGTTCTTGTCTAATTCCCACTGCAAATCTGGGAGCTAATTCTGCCAAAAGAACCATGTGGCATTTTAGGGAAAGATTAAAAGCATGAAGGGAAAGGATATAGTGTTCAGTAGCTGGTTGTGCTTAAATACCCAACTTCATAATCAGAGCTGCTCACTTGCAGCACCTGCTTTTTGACCTCAGTACATGATTAAGTTTTATAAACAGTCATTTTGCTGGCTTGTTTTCAACAGTCACTAAAAACTTCATATTTTCTGGGTTATTTGTAGCCCTGTCGAGCTTTTTACTTCTCAACGGTTCCCTACTAAGAATAGAACCTGACGTAAATGACCTCCTCCAGAGACAGGATCTAGAGCAGCACTTCTCAAACTTGGAAGTGTGCCCTGGTCACCTGCAGGTCTTGTGAAAATGAGATTCTGGTTCACAGGGTCTGGGACGGGGCCTGAGATTTGGCATTTTCATCAAGCTAGGATCTTAGTGCTTCCTGATATCAGGCTTTTCAGCCATGATTAATGAACAATGATTGGGGTAATAGAGGTGGAGTTTAAGACCCCGCATGTTCCACCACATTGTAAATTATGTGCACTTCTTTGTAAAAGGAATCTGGTAAAACTTTAGGCTTTCAGGCAGATAATGGCCCACGGGCCAATTTTCTTGTGCATCTCATCTGATGGGTCTAAAAAAGATGGGAGAATCTTGATCTAGAGCCATTTATGTCTATAGTAATATTTTAGGTTGTGGTTGCTTGCAGAGTTAGTGCTGTGCTAGTGGTTTCCTCAGGACAAGCATTCAGGTATTATAGATCTGAGACCCCGAGAAACAGAAATAATCACTACCAGTCAAAGCTTCCTCCTAAATACAGCATTTTTTCAAATCATTAAAAACATTGATGTGTAATTAACATTGGTGGCAAATATGTCATTGACCATTTTTCATCTCCTATTTTTGATCACTCATCTCTTCCCTTGAGATGCTTTTTTCTAATTTTAGTTATTGATGATTTATCACAGATGTTTTCAAAGTCACTGCAGAGAATCTCACAAATTCTGCCTTTTTTCAGTAGTAAAATTAGCCTTAGGCATGGTAACTGTCCTGGCAACACTCTACCTGCTGAGTCTCTAGGTGAAAGCAATAGAAATACTAGGTGGAGACAGAGTGGAATCCAGAGTTTGGCCACAGACTGGTCATGACATTGTATTATAACCATTTGTCTCAATTCAATCTCCCCTTCTCCTGTCTCTTTCCCCATCCCATTCCTATCTCCCAGATATATTTCTCTTTCTATCTTCTTGACTTATGCAGATTGCACAGTAGTTGAAACTAACTTAATAAAAGTGTGATGATGAAGTCAGGGTTTACCTCCTGAGTCCTTGCTGAAGGTGCCTGAGATTGCCTGAGGCAAAGATGCATTGTACAGCCCCAAAGTGAAAATTCCTCCCTTTTTTTCTACCTTTACCCATGACTGTTAAGAAGGGGCCTCATATTGGCTTATACATTTGTGTTTTGGTATTTAAATTCACATTTGCCATTTAATGAACTAGTACTTCCTGGCTCAAGCTTGAGTCAGTAGAAATTGATGGATATTAGGAAATTAAAAAAATAAATCTCAAGTTGTGGGTGGCTGAGGGTAAGAGGTCAGAAACTTGGGAGTTTAAGGAAGTTTTGCTGACCCAGTTTTCAAAATCCTAGGAGTGATTTACATTTGTTGACCTCCCCCCCACCTCTCTCCAGCCTGCTTTATCTGTTTCACTTTTCTGTGCTTTAAGCAGGAGATTGAGGTGGTAAGAACCCCCCAAATATTTAGCTTATTATTTTCTGTGACTAAAGTCAATGGAAGACACCATGGTTCTGCAATACCCAAGAAATTTCTAAGTAAGCAGACTCTGTTTAACTCAGATTCTTCATTTCCTGAGCTCATCTTTCATCTAATGTACAAAACCCTCCAAAACTTCTGTTAGGCATTTAGTGGACCCCAACATGAGATAGTGGTCAGCAAGGGAGATTGTGCCAAGGAAATCATGAAACTTAGTGCATAAAACCTAGAAGCCCTTAAGGGCATACACATTGTTTCATGTGCCTGGTGGCAGCATGAAAACAAGGCAGCACCTGTCCTGTTTCCTGGAATATTTTTATTGGGTACATAAGTACAGAGCATACGTGCCAGAATGCACAGCAGTCTTTAGTTAGAAGTCAAGGTTAAGTGTAGAGTCTAAATGTTTTAACACAATAGTTAAATAAGTGAAGTGAAGGCTATGTTAACCAGTTTGATGTCAGCATTCCAAATTGTATATAAAATCAGCACATTGTACCCCATAAATGCATTAATGCATACAGTTCTGATTTAATAATAAAAAAAAGAATAGCTCAAGATTCACAGTCAAAAAAGAAAAGAATGACAGAGGGGAGATTACAGCCTCAAGGAAGGTTGAGTAAAGGGTAAGCAAGGACATAGGGTCATGGAACATCTGAGGTGGCCAGATAATGGCAACCAGAAGAGTGAGGGGGAGAGCAAGTCTCATCTCCTCAGACAGCTATCCCAGCTTCTCTGGCCTAAGCTACTGGTTGATGGTGTCAGCTGCTTGCACTGCTGATTTCCCCATACAGGGACAGTCACGTAGACATTCCTCTAACTGGGCACTTGATCCTGAGTTGGAAGATCCATGAGGAGTTGATCCTGCCTGCTTCTCATAACTTCCACAGAGATCATTGTTCTATGTCTAGTCACAATTTAATTCATTTGAATGTGGCAGTTCTGTTATAATCTCAGTACCATTAGGAACAAGTCCCAGGGCAAAAAGAAGTGTTTCCATCTTTGATAAGGTCTTGATACCCAGCCCAGTTATGGGCTCATCTCTTTGTTATAGCCACAAAGATGCTATCTTTCTGTAGCATTATAGTTGCCAATTCTAGATCACTCTGACCCGTACATTTCTCTCCAAATTGACTTTATTTATACTAAATAACTTTGATATGTTTCTCTCATTTAACTAAACTCCTCTTTAGATCTGTACTCAATAAGAATCCATCTTGGACTGTTGGACCAAATGCCATTCCCTGTAGGTAAGCCCAGCCCAGATATCTGTTGTGGGGCCACATAGCTGTATATATCTGCAACTAATAATTCTGACTACAAAGCTTGTGAGCTTCTTGAAAGAAGGGGTTGTATCCTACCTTAATCTGTCCCCTATAGTATTTTGGAACTGTTTTTTTCCTGTTTTGGTTATTCCAAATAAAAATGGCTTTATTATTTATTTTTGATTACAAAAATAATCCATGATCAGTGAAAAAATTTCAAACAATGCAGATTATTATAGTGAAGTAAGGAAAACATTACCGTAAATTCCACCACTTAGGGATTAATATGATTCACAGCCTCTGGATCCTTATCTACACATAGACACAATTTTATGCAATTGGAAAGTACTCTGTAGGCTGAATAATATATCGTTATCATTTTAGCAAGAACAGATATCAAAATAGGTATTTATTTATTTCCATTGGATTGAACTGCAATATAAATAGAAGCCTCTAGCTGTTCATAATTCCTATACTTTCACCTTATTTTTCTCCCACCGTCTCCAGTTTCTTTCTTTCCATTTCTCTCCCTCCTCTTTAGCTAGGGCCCTCAGAAACCCTCAGGGGCAGCCTTGGCTGCCACAGTTGCCAGGGAGAGGAAGAGAAGGAAGGAAGTGCAGGTGGTCAGGCAGCAGGAGGCTTGTTCCGTGCTGTCACTTCCAGGAGAATTGGCCTCCTCTACTCCTGCCAGGTGGGAGTTAAAGTGACATCAATCTTCTATTTTATACTGTCTCCTTATTTTTTCTACTCGCTCAACCCTTTTGACTCCTTCCCAGGCAGCAGAAGGGAAGTATGTGCAGAGAGGCATCTGCATAGTCATCAAGCTCCTTTGGCGATTCTGATTTGGGGGGTGCACAGCTACATTTTGAGCCATGCTGCTCTACCCATTGCAGGCCAGGTGCATCTTATGGCTGAATAGGAATCACCTGGGGAGATGGCTAATAATGCAAACTCCTGAACCTCATCCTGGAGATTTGGGTTCTGTAGAGTTGGGATGTGGCCCAAGATTCTGTGTGTAAAAAGATGATTCCTCAGTGATCCTGATGAGCAACTGGTTGATCCCTGCTCTACTTTGTAGCAACTCAAAGTGTGGTTCATGGACCAGTGCCATCATCACCTGGGAGCTTATTAGAAATGCAGGATCCTGTATTTTAATAAGATCCCCAGCCGATTCAGATTGTACATTAAAGCATGAGAAGCATTGTTTTTCCCAAGTGCTGTAGAATGGGCAGATGCTTCTTTGTAGGATTTAAGTAAACTATTGTGGCTTACCTGATTCCCACCTGCATATCCATTGCTAAGAGTTCACAAAATGTACCTACAGTTTATGGCAACATTTTCCTAAAGGAAAAGTGGCAAACAGTATAAATAGCTCTTAGCTAAAGGAAACTCGCCAACATTTTGAACTCTGGCCTACCCTTTGTTGGGGTTTCAAGGCAGCTACCTGGGTCCTCAGTTCTTGCAGTGCTCTTGGTCAAAAAATGACCAGACACCCCAAAGTAAGGCAAGCATGAAACAAAATTTATTGAGGAAGAGAAAGATAAATTTACAGCATAAGAAAGTTTACAAAGCAGGATATGTTTGCTATAGACTGTGAATGGGCCTCCATTGCCAGGGCAAGTAGGTAAAGAGGGCTTGAATATGGCTGGGGTCCTCCTTTATAATGCCTGGGTTGGACCTACCTCGTGATTCAGAGGTCACCTTGGAACCAGAGTCTTACTGCACACACAGACCTCCCATGAGCCTCTCTGATGGTGCATGGGGGGGGGGTTGTGGACTTCAGTGTAGATTTAAGCTAATGAGTGACATGATAATTAGTCTTAAGGCTGTTCTATGTGACCTTCAAGACACTACTGTACCTGTTCTAGGCTAGAGAGTCTTCTGTATCCTTTTGTAGTTGTCATGCTAAGTTGTGACTGGTGGATTGATGGGGGTAGTCCCTCCTCCCCAGGTGTGAGCAATCACTTGGGTTGGAATTAAGGTGAGTGGCACCAAGATGGAGACCTGAGCCCCCCTGCCCTTGTCCTCCTTCCCTAGGAGACTGGATTCCAAACTAACTTCATAACACCTTGACTTATTCATGAGCTCTTCAGGAAAGAAACGAAGATTTACATGAATATTTTAGATTAAAGGTTAAAATTTGGTCAAATAGCAAAACTCCATTCAAGTGTTTCTAGGTAATATTTGCACCAACTTATGCTCTGTTGAGGTCTAGCCAGTAACAACTGCATTTTAGGAGAACAAAACCAGCAATTCAATGTTCATTTTAATCAATGTGTTCATACCCCCTCACCAGTTCTTGTTTGGCTTTTTACATTGGTTTATGAAAGCTTTCTGGCTAGAATTGTGATTCACCTATATTTTTCCCAGAAAAATCATTCTTAAGCATCAGCATGTTAAGCATTCAAGTCATTATTTCATATATAAAGATACTATAAAGAAATACATCCTTATCTCCCACCTAAGGGAGGTCATGGAATTATTTCTCCATTTATTTAGTTTAGAGGCAGGGTACATAGTAAAACCTAAGGAAAGTTATTCTTGATAATCTGGTCTTCAAGGCTCAACATCTACTTCCCTAGTTTTTTCTTTCAGAGATCCCCCTTCACCCCAAGCTAAAGAATATATGATCTTCTCATTGGCCCAAGGAACATTCTCCAAAATTGATCATATCCTAGGACACCAAGCAAACCTCAACAGAATCAAAAGAATTCAAATTTTACCTTGTATCTCCTCAGACCACAAGGCATTAAAGGTGGAACTCAACTCTGACAAAAACGTTCTACCCCACACAAACAACCTTATACTGAATGACAGTTGGATGCAGGAAGAGATAAAAGAGGAAATCATTAATTTCCTTGAGCATAAAAACAATGAAGACATAAGCTACCCAAACCTGTGGGATACAGCAAAAGCAGTCCTGAGAGGAAAATGTATCGCTTTAGATGACTACATCCAAAAAACAGAAAGAGAGCACATCAACAAACTCACAAATCATCTTACGGATTTGGAAAAAGAAGAACAATCTAAGCCTAAACCCAGCAGAAGAAAAGAAATATCCACAATTAAATCAGAGATAAATGAATATTCTGGAAAATTCTGAGAGCCTATAACTTCTCTGTGCCTTTTTGCCCATTTCAAAATGTACTTCCTGGATGATTGCCTTTGGAAT
>CAUYON010092879.1:0-19343 GCA_963573935.1 Arctocebus calabarensis
GCTTGCCAGGGCAGTTCTCCCACAATGGCTCCACACAGCCCCCACCAAACACTGGCAGCTCCTTTGGCTTAGTGGCCCAGTCTGAACCCCCAGGCAACACTCAAAAAAACACCACACTCCTGCCCAGGTTCTCCCAAGGCATTTCAACCAAGTGCCAAGTCCAAAAGAAACCCAAAAGGCTTACAGGTAAGGCCCTTCCAGCCTGCAGTCCCACTGCTGCCCCACCCACAGCCGCCGACAGGATCAGACCGAATGAACAGATGCAACCACTTGCCCAATATCCGCCACTTTTGCCTTTCTCAGGGTGTCCAGAAGCCTCACGCTGTCTCCCTGTGTCCCCAAAGGGAAGTTACTGGGAAGATCCTGCCTGGCAGAGATGCCTGAAGTCCTCTCTCCCCAGTCTCACTGTGCCCAGCCGCAAGGAAGCTGTTACTCATCAGCCATCTTGCTCCACCTCCAGGACTATGTACTTTTAATTTGCAAATCAATATATAATCACACAGTAAATATTTAATTATATTAACTATTAATAGAGAATTCCACTTTTAATGATGACATATAAACTGTATAATTTGTTACTTATTAAAAGTACAGAAAGTTCATCTTAATTCTTTTTCCCTTTTATATATACACCCATATATATTTTTTAAACACCTACCAGTTACCAGGAATGTGCTTAGAATAAATAGGGTGTAATTCCTATAAAATTTGGCCAATAGAGTTACCTGGGAGTTTGCAAAAAATGTAAATTCTCAGGCTCTATCCCAGATTCACCAAATCAGGAACTCTGGGACTATGCCCCAGAAGTCAGTGTTTTAACAAACTCTTCAAGTGGATGAGTTTGATGTAGACTAAGGTTTGAGAACCTTGAGTCTACCTAGAACAAAAACAACTTCATCAGCGGTTCTCAACCTGTGTGTCGTGATCCCTTTAGGGGTTGAACTACCCTTTCACAGGGGTCACCTAAATACATCCTGCATATCAGATATTTACATCACAATTCCTAACAGTAGCAAAATTACAGTTATGAAGTAGCAACAAAAGTAATTTTATGGTTGGGGGTCACCACAACATGAGGAACTGTGTTAAAGGGTCAGGGCATCAGGAAAGTTGAGAACCACTAAACTACATAAAATGTTGAAAATGCCATGGTAAATGCAGTGTCCTCAAAGACTACGGAAAAGGGGGGGAAAGGGCCAATAATGAATTGTCTGGGAAAATTAAGGAAGGCTAAGTAGAAGAGATGACATTTGAGGCAACCATGAGGGTGCATGAGATTTTCTTCTTTAATTTGACAAATCTTCAATGAGCACATAACTACCCTGGTCACTCTCTAACAGACTTGAGAAAGCTTAATCAACAACAGTTTAACAAAAGTCATTGAGCAATTATGCAGGGTCAGATTTGCCAGGAAGCTAACCAAGCTGAAGCTTCAGGCTCCCTCACTTGCCTGGGCTCCTGCCAACACCCTTTTTTGCATTTTTTAAATCATAGTTGTGTACTCTTTCTTCTATCAGACCCCTACGTTAAGTAAGCCTCAGGTCCCCCCAAAACTTGGAATATCCCGTGCCTGCTATGTTTAGAGGCCGAAAGGATATATGGTAATGAAGATGGTAAGAAGCAAGGAGGACCTTCCAACAAAGGAATCCCCCTGCCAGGGAATGGAGGCAGAGGGTGACGAGTCCCTCCCTGACCTGAGCACATGGGCAACTGGAAAAGGGGCATGACCAGAGGCCTGGGCTGTACTACCAAGGAATTTCTATTTTCTTCCCTACACAATAGACGATAGAGATTTTTTAGTAGGAGTCTGCATTTTAAAAAGGTAACTGTAGCAACTGCAGAAGAGAACAGATTGTTGAAAGGAAAAGACTAGAGCCAGGGACATCAGTCAGCAGCATAATGAAAAAGACCAGCAAGAAAATGTGGAAGATGGAGGTTCTGGCAATAGAGGGGGAATTTAAGGAATGCTTCAGAGAGGCGATCTACCTGGAGACCCACTGGAAGAGGCATTAAAGGTGACTTTTGTAGTTTGAGTGCATTATGATTTGGATAACAAACCTCTCAACTCAAAGAAAAATACAGGAGGAGGAGTGAGTTTCATGGAGAAATGAATGAACTGCATTTGGGATAAGTTGAACTTTTTCTACACTGTGCTTCTATCATTCCAAAAACATATGTATGTAAAAATTCTAATTTAACCATCTACTTTTTTGAAATGAGCTACTACACATTTGAAAGGAAAATCACTGATACATAACCCAGTGCTTATTATAGTATATCTTCATTCAAAAAATCATATATAATGATTCAGTGAGAGCCATTAATTAAATCACCATTTCTAAAAATACACAGGCAAAAAAAGTCTCTCTTGCTGATAATATATGAACCAAACAGGATTTACCATAACGTGGCACCATCTTTGATAGCCAAAAAGATGGTTCTGAAATATCTGCAAATAGCTTCTAGGATGAACAGGGTCAGAAGACTTTCCCACTTATGTCATTATTTAGAAAGTCACCAAGTAGGGAAGGAGGGGACTTGACTTAAACTCTGCTTGAATCCCAATGGAGGTTGGGGGTTAATGGAAGGAAGTTTAAAGTTGCATATAAGATGTATTTGGCAGAAGCAGTGAATTATATCTTCAATCCACATCAAAAGATGCAGAACAGATTTGGTGCCTTGATAAAATTACTTGAATTAGACATTCAGCAAAGCATTAAGCAGCATGGTATCTCAAGAAAAAGGTCATCTAAATGTCCCTCTAGGACTGTTCCCTGAGTTTATTCTGAAGAGTCAACTCCTTGAGGATGAGGGGCATCTGTTGCTGGTGCAAGAGCTTTGCAGGGCCTATTAGATGTCATGATTTATTCATTGCCATCTAGCAGAAAAGCAATTGCCAGGTGTCCCACTCCTAATTTAGTGCCCTGTTTGCTGGGCTTTGACACTGCTGTACACAACAGAGAGAAGAAATGGATGCTCCAGAATTGCCATCAAAGTCATCCAGATAGGTTACCATCCATCAAAGAGTTCCCTTCTGGGATTATGGATCAATACCCCTGGGATTCTGACTGTACATCCTGGCCACATTTCTGCTCTTAGGATTAGAAACGTTTCTCCCTTTTCCTGAATTTATCTCAAACCTAGTTAAAGTTAATACCCCCAGTTCTCTAAATATTTTTATGACTCTGCAAGCTAAAGTCTATTTTAGATATGTGTAGAGTTACCATTTGTTCAATTAGCAGTCAGGAATTTTTAACAATCATAGTGGGGTGCGGGGAAGGGAGTTGCTTGGGTATAGATGGAAAAAGGTCTGGAGAGCTGTTTCATGACAGTATAAAGAGACTTAACACTACCAAACTGAATACTTAAAGTGGCTAAATAGTAAAAAGAATAATAGTGGAATAAAAGTTCTCATTCTTAAAATATGTTATGCCACAAGAAATCCCCAGGCCATTAGTGGATACCTCAGAACTTCCAATTCCCTAAAGAAATCTACTTCTTTTTTCCCATGCCTTTTCTCTACAGTTTCTAGTCTCATTCTTCAGTGTGGAAGTGTGTATTTGTCAAAGAGAAACTGAGCAGCACATTCGACTGACAGGCATACAATTTGAAGCTGTATTAAAAGAAGAATTATGTATCTGCTGCCGTAAGAAGTTGTGTGATTCCATAAACCAAACCCGATAATGTGGTGCTAAAAAGCAAGGTTTGGTGATTCCAAATTCAAAGCCAAAAACTGTCTGTTATTCTTCACCAGTCCTCTTCCTAGAGAAAGATAAAAATTAGAAATGATTAAAAACCTGCCTATATGAAGACAATCATTGCTATTTTGTTTGAGAATATAGGTGGCTTTAATGTAATCTATGCACGGTAGAAAAATCTCATCTTCTGTCCCATTATCCACTAAAAATAGCACAGCTTTTGAGAAAAGATGAATCAGCCATGGACCACTCAAACCTATGCAACTTTACAAACACAATACTAAAAATAAAATACTAACACAGTTTAAAAGATTAAATGCCTTGATAAACAAATACTACCAATACTAAATACAGATATAATAAATATGGGTATTTATTATAGTAAATTACTGTAGCTTGATAAAAAGGGGTGTCCAGAGGATTGAGGCCACTGAGCTTTGTAGCAGCAAGGACATCATTAAGGAGAATCGAGAAAAACCAAGTGCAGGGGACTTCCAGGACAAGCAATGGCCAAGCCAAGCCAAGAGTGGGAACCCGGGGTGGGGGGGGGAGTGCATGGAGCCCTGAACAGCCCTGTTCCTCTGTGCCTTGCTGAGCCCCCTCGCAGCAGGCAGTATGCTTTACAAAGTTCCCCTGCTGTTACTTGGCAGCGTGAAATTAATTAAAGTGCTGGGCAAATCATGTACATACCATGGAAATTTGGTGTTATTTTGACATTACCCTATATCGCCAACCATGTTGAAGCTCCTGTGAATTATGTAAATACACATTCTACCAGAACAGACTGTACCTACATTGTGTATTTTTCTGAAAAAGCAGATAAGATATAGATTTGACTTGGGACAAATGAGGAACGGACTCGCTTCCTACCCCTTCATCAAAAGCTCCCTGCAAACCCTTCTCTGTAGCCAAATAAGTAAGTTTTCCTCTAAAACTGGTAGAAGATGCAACCTTTCTCAGGGAGTTGCTGAAACTGAATAGCTGGTTAAGTGCAACTGAGGGCTTCTAGGTGTACAAAGGAAGCAAAGAAAGTTTCAGTGCCTTCATAACTATAGTTAAATTTGGTGTCAATTTGTCAGTAATAACCATTTGAAAATAGCAGTCATTAAATGCAGAGGCCTTTCATAAAGCCTGGGCCTTGGCCAACAACTTCAGAACTGTATAATGGCCTTCTTAAAAAGGCAGATTTTCTGGGATCCAACCCAGGACCAACATTAAGACATCTGGCACTAGGTCCCAGAAAGCTTCATTTTGTTAAGATATCCAAAGGACTTTGGTGCTCTCTAAGTTTAAGAAGCTGTGTTATATTGGTTTCCAATGGACAAAGTAGATAATATTTGTCTCACAATAGATGTTTCAAAGCACATGTTACATCCTCATGACAGGCACTGGTTGGGGGAAGGCATTGCAAGAAGAGTCTCAGGCAAGTGCTACCTGATACTGCTAAAAGATATTATATCCGAGACAATGACCTTCACTGTGTGTCTCTCCTCTGGGCATTCAGGAGAGCACAGGTTATTTGCATTTTGGGCATAGGTGAGTTCATAACCAGGATCTCTAGAATAGTTGGGAGGGACCAGGAGAAGGTCTGTACATTAACCCTACACACACCTGTATAGCCAGAGAAGTCTGGTAAATATTGAACTACTTCCCTGCTGGATGGTTATTAGTCAAGGGCTCTGCAGCCTGGAGCCTTCTCTGAACAATTCTGCCAAGAGCTAAAATCCCAGAGCACGACGAGCTTCTAGAACCCTATTCCAGGCATGACTAGCATGTGCTATGATGGGGCAGTGCCCACGACATATTCATTAACTTTTTAAATATCCCACACATGCCCAGGAGTTCGCTGAAGAAGGTGCAAGCTCCTTGAGGCTGGCAGGACCTTCATCACGTGGATATAAAGTCATTGGCAACTTTACTTTCCAAGGAGAACTATAGGGAGTCTACAAAGGTTGTGTCTCCAGCTAATAATATGCCATTTTTCTTTTTTGTCTGGTTCATGCAGCCATCTCTGCCCAGAGAAACTTCCTAATTCTTTACCATTTAAGAACTATCTTATATTCATCTGTCTCTTGGCATCTTTTTCTTTACTGTATGAGATTCATTGAAGGTACAAAGAATTAGGTTACACTGATTGCAGTTGTTAGGTAAAGTCCCTCTTGTAATTGTGTTGTGCCCCCAACAGGTGTGTCACACACTGTAACCCCCCGTCCCTCTCCCTCCTCCCTTATCCTCGTTCCCTCATTCACCTACCCCATCCCATCTGTTAACTCATCTACTAGCTTCATATTAGAATTGAGGACATTGTATTCTTGTTTCTCCATTCTTGTGATGCTTTACTAAAAAAAATGTGTTCCACCTCCATCCAGGCTAATACAAACATGTAAAGTCTCCATCTTTTTTAGTGGCTGCATAGTATTCCATGGTGTGCATATACCACAGCTTGTTAATCCATTCCTGGGTTGCTGGGCATTTAGGTTGTTTCCACATTTTGGAAATTGTAAATTGAGCTGTGATAAACAGTCTAGTGCAAATGTTCTTAGGATAAAAGAATTTTGTCCCCTAGGTAGATGCCTAATAATGGGACTGCAGGATCAAATGGGAAGTCTAATTTGATTTCTTGGAGGATTCACTATACTTCCTTCCAAAAAGGTTGTATTAGTTTGCAGGCCCACCAACAGTGTAAAAGTGTTCCCTTCTAGAACATCCATGCCGACATCTGCAACTTTGAGACTTTGTGATGTGGGACATTCTCACTGGAATTAGATGATATCTCAGGGTAGTTTTGATTTGCATTTCTGGGATGATTAGGGACAATGAGCATTTTTTCATATGTTTGTCAGCCATTCATCTGTCTTCTTTAGAGAAGATTCTATTCATGTCTCTTGCCCAGTGATATATGGAATTGTTGGTTCTTTTTTTGTTGATTAATTTGAGTTCTCTATAGATCCTAGTTATCAAGCTTTTGTCTGATTCATAATATGCAAATATCTTTTCCCATTCTGAAGGTTGTCTGTTTGCTTTGGTTGTTGTTTCCCTAGCTGTACAAAAGCTCTTCAGTTTAATTAAGTCCCCATTTATTTTGATTGTTGTTGCAATTGCTGTAGAAGTCTTCTTCATAAAATCTTTTCCCAGGCCAATATCTTCAAGTGTTTTCCCCATACTTTCTTTAAGGATTTTTATTGTTTCCTGCCTCAGATTTAAATCTTTTATCCATGTTGAATCAATTTTTGTAAGTGGTGAGAGGTGCTGGTGCAGTTTCAGTCTTTTACATGTGGCTATCCAGTTCTCCCAACACCATTTGTTGAATAGGTCTTCTTTTCCCCAGTATATGTTCTTGTTTGGTTTATCAAATATTAGGTAGGTATAAGATGTTACTTTTATCTCATGTTTTTCTATTTGGTTCCAAATGTCAATGTCTCTATTTTTGTTCTAATACCATGCTGTTTTGATCACTACAGCCTTGTAGTATAGCCTAAAGTCTGCGAGGGAGATACCCCCAGCTTTGTTTTTATTACTAAGAATTGCCTTGGCTGTATGGGATTTTTCTGATTCCATACAAAACAAAGAATTATTTTTTCCAGATCTTGAAAGTATGATGATGGTATTTTAATGGGGATTGCATTGAATCTGTAGATTGCATTGAGAAGTATAGACATTTTGACAATGTTGATTCTCCTCAGCCATGAGCGTGGTATGTTCTTCCATTTGCTAATATCTTTGGCTATTTCTTTCCTTAGGGTTTCATAATTTTCTTTGTAGAGATCCTTCACCTCTTTTGTTAGGTATATTCCTAAGTATTTCATTTTTTTTTTAAGCTATTGTGAAGAGAATTGTGTCCTTGATTAGCTTCTCATCTTACCTGTTATTGGCATATACAAAGGCTTCTGATTGGTAGATATTGACTTTATATCCTGAGACATTGCCATATTCTTTGGTCACTTCCAGGAGTCTTGTGGTTGAGTCTTTGGGGTTCTCTAAGTATAAGATCATATCATCAGCAAATAGGGAGAGTTTGATCTCCTCTGTTCTCATTTAGATACCCTTTATTTCCTTCTCTTGCCTGATTTTATTGGCTAGAACTTCCAGCATTCTGTTGAGTAGTAGTAGTGATAGAGGACAACCTTGTCTGATTCTAGTTCTAAGCAGAAAAACTTTCAGTTTTACACCATGCAGTAAAATATTAGCTGTGGGTTTGTCATAGATAGCTTCAATCAGTTTAAGGAATGTGTCACTTGTGCCTATGCTCTTCAATGTTCTAATTAGAAAAGGATGCTGGATTTTATTGAATGCTTTTTCTGCATTTATTGAGAGGTTCATATGGTCTTTGTTTTTGCTTCTGTTGATGTGGTGAATTACGTTTATGGACTTGCATATGTTAAACCAGCCTTGCATCCCTAGGATGAAACCTACTTGATAGTGATTAATGATTTTTTTAATGTGTAGCTGTAATCTATTGGCTAGGATTTTATTGAGAATTTTTGCATCTATATTCATTAGTGAAATTGGTCTGAAGTTTTCCTTTTTAGCTGAGTCTTTTCCTGATTTTGATATCAGGGTGGAGTTTGCTTCATAGAACGTGTTAGGGAAGATTTCTTCCTTCTCAATTTTTTGGTATAATTTCTGCAGTATGGGTATAAGCTCTTTTCTGAAGGCTTGATAGAATTCTGGTGTGAAGCCATCTGGACCAGGGCATTTTTTTTGCTGGGAGATTTTTAATTGTTTCTTCACTCTCAGTTCTTGAAATTGATCTTTTTAAGAGATCTATTTCTTCTTGGTTAAGTCTAGGGAGAGGGTATGATACCAGGCATTGATCCATTTCCTCCACATTATCAAATTTCTGGGCATAGAGTTTCTCATAGTACTCAGAGATGATCTCTTGTATCTCTGTGGCATCTGTTGTTATTTCCCTTTTATCATTCTGATTGAGGTTATTAGAGATTTTACTTTTCTGTTTCTTGTTAATCTGGTCAAAGGTTTATCAATTTATTTATTTTCAAAGAACCAACTTTTTATATCATTAATTTTCTGAATGATTCCTTTGTTTTTATTAATTTTATTAGTCTCTGATTTAATTTTGGTCATTTCTTTTCTTCTGCTGTTTTTGGGATTGATTATTCTTCTTTTTTGAATTCCATAAGATGGTTCATGAGTTTCTTCATGTGATCTCTTTCTGTTTTTCAAATGTAGGTGTCTAATGTAGTTATTTCCCACTTAAGACTGCTTTCTCTGGTTTAGGCAACTTGCATCTTCATTGTTGTTATGTTTGAGGAATTTAATGATTTCTTCTCCCTGAGTCCTATTATCATTTAGTATAACGTTGTTTAATTTCCATGTCTTTGTGTGGGGATCACGTTTTTGTTGGAGTTGAATTCCACCTTTATTGTCTTGTGATCTGAACAGATATAAGGTGTAATTTCTATTCTTTTAATTTTACTGAGGTTTGATTTGTATCTTAGATGTGGTCTATTTTGGAGTATATACCATGGGCTGATAAGAAAATGTATATTCTTTAGCTTTGGGATGGTGTGTTTGTATATATCTGTTAATCCCATTTGTTCTAGGGTCACATTTAAGTCCTTTGTATCTTTGTTTAGTTTCTATTTAGAGGATCTGCCCAGTTCTTTCAGGGGGGTGTTAAAGTCCCCAGCTATGATGGTGCTATAAGATATCATATTGCTCAGACCCATCAAGATCTGTTTCATAAATCTGGGAACATATAAGTTTGGTGCATAAATATTTAAAATTGAAATATCTTCTTGTTATATTGTTCCTTTTAACAGTATAAAGTGCCATCTTTGTCTTTCTTACATTTAGTTGCTTTGAATCCACTTGTATCTGAAAATAAGATTGCAATCCCTCATTTCTTCTGATTTCCATTTGCTTGAAATACTATTTCCCCCCTCTTAACCCTGAGTCTTGATTTGTCCTTCAAGGCTAGGTGTGCCTCCTAGAGACAGGATGTGGATGGTTTGTGCTTTTTTAACCCAATTAGCCAACTGGTGCCTCTTCACTGCTGAATTCAATCCATTGACATTTATTGAGAGAATTGGTAAGTGTGGTGGAGTTCTATTCATCTTGTTTGGTGAAAGTCTGTTGTGTAGTTTTATTCTTTGCTGCACTATGGAAACTAAGTTTTCATCTTTAGCTTCTGGGTGTTACTCTGCTGGTGGTTCCTTGCAACGGTCAGTATTGAGAATAGGTCTAAGTATTTCCTATAGAGTTGGTCTTGTTGTTACAAATTTCCTCAGTGTTTACATAGCCGCAAAATATTTGATTTCTCCATCAATTTTAAAGCTTAGTTTAGCAGAATACAGAATTCTGGGATGAAAATTGTTTTTTTTAAGAATGTTGAAGGTGGATAACCATGCTCTTCTGTATTGGAAAGTTTCAGTTGAAAAGTCTGCTGTTAACCTAATGGCTCTGCCATTGTAGGTCAGTTGGTGCTTATTCCAACTGCATGCAGAATTTTTTCTTTCATCTTGACTTTGGACAGGTTCATTACGATGTGTCTTGGAGTTGCTCTGTTTGACTTGAGATGACCTGGGGTTCAACATCCATCTGAAAGGAGTGTATCAGGATCTTTAGTAAACCTTGGAAAGTTTTCATTTGTAATAGTCTCCAGTAGGGCTTCCATTCATTCCTTCAGGACAATCTTCTTCCTCTTCAGGGATCCCTATTATTCATATGTTTGAATGCTTAATGGGGTCTCTAAATGACTAGTCTGCTTTCTCTCTTCTTTTCTGCCTCTTTGACTGCCTGGGTTAACTCAAAAACTTTATTCTGTATCTCTGAGGTTCTTTCTTCTCCATGGTCTAACCTATGTTTGATACTTTCTACTACATGTTTATATTCCCCTTCATTTCTTTAAGTTCCATCATATCTTTTCTATATTCTACATATCTCTCATCTGACTTTTGGTTCTGTCTTTCCATTTTTTTGTCCATTCTTCTTATTGTCTTTATCATACATATTTTAAATTCCCTGTCAAACCTATTAATTCTTTATAGATGGAGTCTTGTGGAGTAGCAGCCTCATGGTCCCTTAGGGGAGTTCCTCTGTTTTGGTTTTTCATGTTGCCCTAATTTTTCTGTTGGTTCCTCCTCATGTGTTCTTTCTACTTGTTCATCTCCTTGTCCTCCTTTTTTCTTTGTGCTTCCTTCTTTGCTTCAAGCTCTTTCCCAGAGCTTACGTCAAAAGGAAGAGAAGGGTAATGGGCAAGCAGGGAGAATCAAGAGGAAAAGAAAGAAAGAAAAAAATGAAAACAAGAGAAAAATAAAAGAAAAATTAAAAAATGAAGGGAGATGATAGAAAAGAATAAAATTGAATGAGGACAGGAAGAGAGAATGAGAGTGATAGAAGAAATGATATTGATTGCAACAGTGTTAATGCCATGTCTGTAATTCAAAGATTTTGAGGAGCTGGGCTGGGTGGGTTCCTCAAAATCAGGATCTCCTTACCACCCTTAGCATGGCCAAACTCTTCCTAATGACCAAAAATATAGGAGTCCTTTCTCTTGATGAAAATAAATAAGGAAGTTAAGAATAGAACCAACCAGGGGGCTGTGCCTGTGGCTCAAGGAGTAGGATGCCTGCCCTATGTACCGGAGGTGGTGGGTTCAAACCGAGCCCTGGCCAAAAACTGCAAAAAAAAAAAAAAGAATAGAACAAACCAAACAAAGTAGCATAAACTAAACAAAACAAAACAAAACAAAAAAACTCAAATAGCCAAAAATTGCAGCAATCTCAGCAATATAAAAAAGAAGAATTTTATAAAGAATTTAAAAAGTAAAAAATAAATAAATAAAAAAAATTAAAAATATTTTTTAAAAAATTATATATAGTGGAAAAGACCAACTTTAACCAGAATATATATGTTGTAATATGTCACCAGGACACCAGGTGGCACTTTGGCTTTTTTAGAAGATGGAGAACACAACCAGCAACCTCTGTGCTTCTTATTCCTAACTTAGTTGCCCCCAGTGATCATCTGATTGTTTCTTCAGCATTTAGACCCTGCTGAGTTGGGATCTTAAAGCTCTCTGGAATCCTTCAGAGGCAGGTCTCACAGTGCCCCTTGACTCCAGTTCCCATTAGGTGTGAGAGTCCCTCAGCCTGTCCCAAGAATCAAGTTCTGATCCCAGCAGATGGAATTAAGACAACCTGTGCTTTAGACCCCTGCTAAGACCTTCTCAAGACCTTCCCACAATGGCATTCCCCTGGCCACCAAGACCTTCCCAGTATTTCTATTTGCACCAGCCACCCAACCAATAATAAACCCACTCTAACCAATATTCAAATCTGATTTCTATATACTCTTCAAGTCCACCCACTCTTCCAAGCTTTCCATTCAACATGAAGCTTCCCCTCAAAACCAAAAACTCCTAAAAGGCTTCCTCCCATCCTGAACTTCCATGGGGGGCTGGAATCCTGGTAGGTTGCAATCACTTGCCTAATGTATCAGATTTCCTCCACTCCAGATCCCATGTTCACCACTACCTCACTGTGCTCCCTGAGTTATGACTCTGGGTAAGGTCCCCATGCTAGGTATGGCTGGGCTGTCTCTTTTTCCCAGTCATACTAAGAGAGTTCAGCTGAATGATCCTTCTGATCTGCCATCTTGCTCTGCCCAACAAAATGGTCTGTCATCCAGACCCTTTCCAAATCCATTTCCTTCTTAACTCGGTTTAGGTTGCAAGGAGCTATCTAGTTCCAGAAGCTGGGAAATCCAAGATCAAGACACCAACAGATTTGGTGTCTGGTGAGGATCTGATGTTGGTTCACAGGTGGCACCTTCTTGCTATGTCCTCACACAGTGGAAAGGCCTCTCTTGGAGACCCACTTGATTGGGAAAAGACCTGTACAAACTTCCTTAAGGCAGAATAAAACTCTTCAGACCTTGGTACTCTAAGCCACGTTTTCACATGATGGGGAAGACTCCTCTGCTTGTTAAGAAAGTGAAGTTCCCTAAGAAAATCCCACAAGGTCAGAGAGCAGAAGGATTTGGCAGAATAAAAATATTGAAAGAATTTTAAATTGTTTGCCATGAAGAATGCAACATGAATTCCTTGCTTTATCCCCCTTATAAAATAGTGAAGTTTATCTTGCTCACTAATGTTCATGCAAAGAATTCAGTTCTGCAATCAGAAAAAGTACAAGTGAAAAATAAAGGCTACCTGTGTGGACACTGTAGCAGCCTGAGAGAGGATAGGACAGCTGACATCCAAATTGTTGCACCTAGATTCACTTAGGAATTCACTCATTTGTAATTTATTCATAATTGTAGCATTTAAGGAGTGCTTTGGGGATCATTTTCTTTAACCCCCATATCTGTAATTAAGAAAATTAAGGCTCTGAAACGTGACATATCAAAGTTTAGATAGAACCAGGAAGAAACCATTTCTCTTATTTCCCAAGTTAGGACTTGTTTTTTTTAACTAAACCAAACATGAGTTTTGTATGATTTATTTGGTTAATACATAGAAAAATTCTTAAGGCAACATTTGAGAGAGAAAGTGAATAACAAAATCTGATGTGATTTTTATCAAATATAAGACCCCAGAAAAGAGCCATAATTTTCAAATAATAGCTATCATACTGTTGTTGAGAACACCAAATGGAATATTTCTGAATGTAGTAATCAGATGTCATGAAATCATCAATGCTAAAATCATAAGTCACAAAGAAGGTAGAGGAAAATCTCTATTTGTTATTTTGTTTTGTTTTGTTTTGTTTTGTTTTGTTTTCAGACAGTCTCACTCCATCACCCCGGGTAGAGTGCCTTGGTATCATAGTTCACAGCAACCTCAAACTCTTGAACTCAAGCAGTTCTCTTGCTTCAGCCTCTGAGTAGTTGGAACTATAGACATCGGCCACAATGCCTGGCAATGAAATTGCTATTTCAGGATGAGATGCAGCCAAGGGGTTCTTGCCTTCAAACATACTCATCTGTGGGTCTCTAGGTGATGTGCCAGGTGGTCTCCAATTAGTTCCATCCATTCCACTACAGAGACAGGCTGACAATGTTAACTCAGTTCCCAGGTATAGAATTATTTGAAACTACCAAAACAGTGAAATGTTATTTCTCTCATCTAGCAAATTTCCTAAGTGGCTTCTAAGTACTTGGAGTCTCTAGTGTAGAAGTCAAGGACCTTTCTCCAGTACTTAGAAGTCTTCTAATATCCATTTAGAGGGCAATAATTAGGGGGGGTTGACTCTATTACATGAAGAGGTGGTTGTATATCAGTACTACAGAAAGATGCAGGGTGCCAAGGTCAGATGTCACTGATTTCCTAGTTACCCTGGGGGGACCAGCACAGATCTACATCCTCATTCCATAACCCCAACCTGTGTAACCCCCATAGCACTTCCAAGCCACACTAGCCTGGTAAAGCTGAGAGTTCCCATCCATCATCTATCAAACCATTAGTTATCAGACGACCTAAATAGGCTAGTGACTATCATGAAAAACAGAAGAGCCAGCCTGATAGTAACAGCTGCCCTGGTGCTCCCAGGAGCTGGTCTGGCTTTTATCTCTGGACCATGGCATATTCTTCTGTTGAACCTTAAGCATTTCATAGAACACCAACATCAGACAAGAACACTCTGTGTTCACCATGAAATTAGACAAAAAACAAGATCATGTCTAAACACACACAAGGGGAAAAGAAAAATATTGTCTAGTCCCCAAAAAATGATCAATCATACCCCTTTTCTGGCTAATAGTAATGACTATCACTGCTCATCAATTACAGCTTTCTGTCTCTCCTTCCTTCTAGATAAAATTATTATTATAAAATATCAAATGATAGAATTATTTCCCTTCCTCACAGCATCTAGTTGAAAGAAAAACCTCAATTTCCTAAACCCTCCACAAATCACCTAAGGCAAGCCCAAATCTGATAATTAATTCTTTCTATACCTCTTACTGAAATCGCCATTGTTTCCCAAGTTTACTTGCCCTCATTTTTGTAACAAGTCAATTAACCAATTTCTTTTGACTATACATATGTATTAAGAGTCTTTAACAGGCTTTAACAATCCTTTTAGATTGGTGAATGTACAAATTAGAAGTACAGGAAACTGTTAAGAATCGTTTCCTTTTCCAACACGTGCACTTTATTTTGATCAATAAGAAGTACTGTCCAGTTGTAAAAGTTGGCATTCAAACTTCAAGAGAATTCAGGGGAAAAACTTGAGCACCCAAACAGTTTTACCAGACCTTCCACTTTTACCTAATATGGGAACCATGCTGCCTGATAACTGGTACTCAGGCTAGTAGAATTAATTGCCGTTTTGTTGAAATTTACATTACTAAGCAATGCTTTCATTTGAACTGGTCTAGTTTCATTCTACCATTTGGCTCCCAACCAATCTTATAATTATTATAATGTCAAATTATTTTTTAGTTGATACATTTCTATTTTTATTTAATGGCAAACAAGTAGAACCTTAGTTGCTTAAACTTTTGGGTCCTCTAGACAAGAGACTCATTCTGTTGCTCAAACTGGGGCAGCGGAGTAATCATAACTCACCACAGCCTCAAACTCCTGAGCTCAAGTAATCATCCTGCCTCAGCACCCCAAGTAGCTGGGACTAATTTCTGGGACTTTTTGTTGGAATTGTTAAGGCTTTGTTTTAGGAAAGTGATAACTTGCAAATTGCTTCTGTGGTTTGAGAAAGAATGGGGCTAAGTAAAATTAGCCCCAGAATTTTAACAGCCTACCAAATGTCTTTGGTTCCCAGAAGACCATAGTTTCTGGCCAAGTTTCCCTTCCAGCAAAGCAATGATATTAGAAATGTTGACAAGTCATAAGTAGAGCCAAGGACAAATAATACAGAGAAAAATAAGCATTTCTTTAAAACTATGCAACTGAAGTGGCCATTACAGTCATCAGAAAGAATGTGGTACTGTGACTTAAGAAGCAACATAGTCTTAGTTAATAGGATTAAACCTAAATGTGATAAAATTCAAAATTAAGTTGAGAAATGGGATGAATGGACAAAATTTGACTAAACCACCATATCAAATTCTCAGTGAGGGAAATTAGAATTAGGAATTTCTAGAGCAGTTTTAGAGTATATATTTGAAGAAAAGGGAAAGAGATAAATTTATTCCATCTATAAAATATTTAGTGCCTATTTGTGCCAGCCATGGCTCTACGCACTGGGGATACAGTGTTAAAAATAGAGCAGGGAAGTCCCACAGTCTTTACTCTTATAATGGGGAAAATGGATATTAATGTGTCAATTGTAATGGGTTGAATTGTGGCCCCCAAAAGGTAGTCCATGTCCTAATGGGAATATGTGAATGTAACCTAACTTGGAAAGATAGTCTTTTCGATTGTACTTAAGGATCTCAAGATGAGATCATACTGGATTGCTCTAAATGATAAGTATCCTTAATAAGAGACAGAAGAGAAGAACAGGTAGTGATAAAGGCAGAAAGTGGAGTGCTGTGATCACAAGCTCAGGACCCCTAGAGCCACCAGGAAATAAAAGGAAGGATCCTCCCCAATACCTTGATTTTAAACATTTGGCCTTTAGAACTTTGAGAGAATAAATTCCTATGGTTTTCTTATATAATTTTTTTATTGTTTGGGATTTATTGAGGGCACAAAGAATTAGATCACACTGATTGCATTTGTTAGGTAAAGTTTTAAACCATCCAGTTTGTTGCAATTTGTTATGGCAACTCCAGGAAACTCAAATAACAATTATTGATACAAATGAGATATAATTAAAAGTTGCAGACTGTGAAACACGATTGCATTAAGCAGATAACAGAGGTACTTGACCTAAACTTGGCCCATCAGAGAAGCTTTCTAAGCTGTGATAGCCAAAGATCCTAAAAGAAGTTTCAAGAAGGCTAAATGGATGCAGAACAAAAAGACAATTTTAAGAGTTTAAAAAAAGAGAGGATGCTTTGCAGTGTATTAAGGTTTTGTGTGTACCAATATATAATTAATATGATTATATAAGTTAAATACTGATTAATGACAAACTTAATATCAAGTTTTCTTACTTAGAAACCTTTGATGTAGCATGAGTACACTGCCAAACTAACACTTTTCTAAACTAACAAAAAAAAAAAAAAAGAATAAATATAGAGCAGAAAAGTCCTCTTCCTTGCTTCTGTGTTATTTTGGGCAGCTGGGAGGCAGGCCATCTGTTACCAGGTCCAAGGAGCACCTCAAGTGTCTTCCCAGTCCCACGTAGGACTCACCCCGAGGCTGCTGGAGGGCACTGCTGACCCCTGAACCAGGTGATCAGCCCTGAGCCCAAAGACAGGTGGAGTGCTTCTCAGAAGTAGGGCAGGTCAGTGAGCACAGCTCAAGAACCAGAAGAGCCATCATATTAGTGCCAGATTGAATTATGACTTTTTTTAATTACAAAGAAATTATTTTTAATTTGAATAATTTATTATTTAATAAATGTCCCTAAGTCACCAGGCTCTATTTTAAACACTGTGTGTATATTTGCTCATTTAAGCTTAACAAATGTATGAAAAAACATTAAAAATTCATAATCCCATTTTATAAGCAAGGAAACTGAAGTGCAGAGAGCTAAAGTAAATTTCCCATAGTCACACAGCTAATAAGTAGAAGAAGTGAGATTCAGACCCAAGTTGCCTGGCCCTAGAATTCATGCTTTTAATCATTGCATTTTCTATTATCTCTCAAATCTCAATAAAAATTTGAAAAAATGACAACCATCAACATTATTAAAGATTGATCAATAAAAAAGATATAACTACCATCTTCATTTACCAAGGAAGGAAGCAAGGCCCAGAGAGGCTAAGGACCTTGCCCCAAATCACACAGATACTAGATGGGAGCCTAAATTTGATCCACAGAGTCAGACTCCAGAGCCCATGGAATTAACTACCACTATAGTGACTCCAATCCCAACTATGTGCCTTTGTGCTGGGAAACAGTCTTGCTTTGTTCATATTCTTGGTTTACTTATTGCTTCCTGCTCCCGTACACATAAAGCCAAATCTAGGTTTTAATGTCTCTAATAAGGGCATTCACCTTAACTATACAAAGTGGGACTTGGTCTGAACTTCTAATTTTTCTATTCATATGCTTTTCAAATAGCAATAATAAGAAATAGCTATTATTTTTTGAGCTCTTACCATGTGCCAGACCCTCTATTATCTGATTTACTTCTACTATTCCAATGGATCTTCCCAAAAATCCTGTGGGCAGTGTTTTTTTATTTTCATAGTACAGATAAGAAGACTGAAGTGCAAAATGTTAAAACCTCCCCCAAATCACCCAAGGTGCTACCAGAGCTAGAATTTTAGCCTAAGGCTGTCAAATTTCAAAGTCTATATACTTGGCCATGACATAAACCACCCTCGCTTTTTTTTTTATTTTTGTAGAGACAGAGTCTCACTTTAGCACCCTCGGTAGAATGAAGTGGCATCACACAGCTCACAGCAAACTCCAACTCATGGGCTTTGGCAATTCTCTTGCCTCAGCCTCCTGAGTAACTGGGATTACAGGCGCCCGCCACAAAGCCTGGCTTCTTTTCTGTTTTGCCATTCAGCCGAGGCCAGGTTTGAACCCGCCACCTTCGATAGATGGGGTAGGAGCCCTACTCAATGAGCCACAGGTGCCGCCTCCCCCAGCCTCACTTCTTAAATAGATGTGAATATATTTTATTGGTAATCACATGAGAAAAGGACACATAGGGATAGCAAGAGGCTCTGCAAAGGAACATCCTTGCCCATCCTTACCCATCCTTAACCACAGACCTGCAATGGCTGGCAAGCATCTTGAAGCTGTCCTGATAAAGTTCTCAGTACTTTTGTTATGCTGTGATCCAGTATCACAAGCTTTGCAGTTTACAACTACTTATCACCTCATCCAGATGTGATCTGCCTTCCCTAAGGAAATGATGGATAAGAACCTATACACAGTAGGTGGATTGGAACTTTGAAATATCTGCATATTAATTTATAGGATAAATAAATTACAAGAAAAACAGGGGTGTGAGACCTACTGACTAAGTACACCTCAAACTCAAAGTCAGGAAGTTAGAAAATACTTATTCTTTAGGGTTTTTTTTCAGAACATCCTGAAGACACATACTGACTGGGTCAGTAAATTATGGGCACTGGAGTAAAGCATACCCATTTTGCACCTGTGCATCCTTGGGAAAGTGACTTAGCCTCTATGAACCTGAGTGTTCTCATTCATTAAAAATGTATCTACAAGACTGGGCACTGTGGCTCATGCCTATAATCCTAACACTCTGGGAGGTCAAGGTGGGTGGATTGCTGGAGCTCAGGAGTTCAGCACCAGCCTGAGCAAGAATAAGACCCCTGTCTCTAAAGATAGCTGGGTGTTGTGGCAGACATCTATAGTCCCAGCTGCTGGGAGGCTAAAGCAAGACAATTGCTTCCCCTAAAGAGTTTGAGACTGCTATGAGCTATGATGCCATGGCCCTCAACCCCAGGGCAACTGAGTGAGATTCTGTTTCAAAAAAAGAAAAATGTAGACTTTACCTCTTTTGTGTTTACATGGATGGAGCTGGAACATGTTCTTCTTAGCAAAGTATCTCAAGAATGGAAGAAAAAGTATCCAATGTACTCAGCCCTAATATGAAGCTAATTTATAGCTTTCATATTAAGGCTAAA